>JAPYZH010000390.1:0-66728 GCA_030523085.1 Meteorus colon
TACTATCGTTGAGCTTGTGAATGATAATTTTGGACAAACTCAACACAAAATTCAAATGAGTTTAAGAGAAAAAATCATCATGACTTACGTTAAATTAAACCACAAATATTGGTAACTCAAAAATCATAGACGAATTTCATTGCTATTCAATCAATTATGAATGGGGTTGTTCGCGGATAGTACCCTGTAAATCAAAACAGAATCTTTTCAAAGAAAATGAAAAATGTGAAAATGTAAATTGATAATTTAGATTAACATGTGACTTAAGATCACTTTCAATCGCATTTATGAATTATTTGTTCACTCATAATAATAAAGAAATGTATTTTGATTCAAGTATTTTCTTGTGATAATATATAGATCTGGCAAATAATAACAGTTGTTGATACGCTGTTGCTAATAGTGTTTCGCTAAATGTCATCTATAAATTCAAAAATGAGAGGAGCCACTACAATTTCGACATAGAGGAAAATTTGTGAAAAAAACATCGTTAAAGGAATATTGAGAATATGAAAATAATTGGGAAAACAATTAATATTTTGGTATATAATATTTTATTTGTATCTATGATTCTTCGATATTGCTCATCAATTATTCACAGTTGAGATGATTGACTAGATCATTGAGTTATAAAGTTAGAAGAAATATATTTTAAAATTATTACCAAAACAAAACTAAACTATTAATTGAAACTTATGAACGAATGGAAGAATTCGCCCGCTTCTTCACCCGAGATAGCATACTCTCACGAGCGGAATTTGTCAATGATTTTGGAGCATGGCAGACTCATATTTTCGTTCACTTAAATTGGAATATTCACTGACTAAACTACCAGTCACAATACTGTTCATTACATAATTTACGAGATTCGTATGTTGTTTGTATTTTCATCTTCAGAAGTTAAGATCGAATTTTGAGAGAAATGTGCTCTTCACGCATGTTTTTCTATTGACTACAAGTTAAATATTGATTTTTAATAATCAGTTACACTAAGAACTACACGTAAAATTTTTTTCTAAAATTTATTCAATGCGTATTTCTTATTATTGGAGAACATATCAAGAATTCATTTTTTCATCTTTATCACATTGTTCTCATGTCCGAACGAGCACAACATTCGACGAAAGTAATAAATGAACGGATATTTTCATAACGTGTTGTGCTCAGACCGAACAAACGTTTCAAGAAGGATGTAAAACTTATTCAATTGAGCTATCTCATTTATTCCTGAGTTTGAAGATATCAAGGAATATTAGCATTTCTTTTAGCGATATCATCCCTCATAACAGTTACGCCGGGATAACGTTTAATATAAACAAAAATTCTTGGCACTAAGCACGCTGGAAATTGACGTCTCGCAAACGTATTACAACTATATCCACCACAAATGCTCGCATCGGATTAGTCATATCTCTGCCTCCTTCCACATAATCTATAGTACTACCAATTATTACATATTACAATGCTGCCTCAAGTTGGCAGAGATATATCAATTTGTAAACTCTTTTTCCATCAATTTTTTTGATTGTCGTTAAGTTATTGATTGTTCAATAAAAAATGGATTTTGTTCGTTGTTCGCTTATGTTGAAGTTATTCCTCTATATATTCGTATGAATACTGAAAAGAAATAATTTCTCAAGAAAATTTTTATTCTCAAAAATCATGGTCAAAAATATGCATCTGAGCTATTTGTTCAGAACGATTGTGCATCGATGCATTTTTTCTCTAGCAAGCTTTCTCATGAGTAAATGATTCTTTTTCATCAAATATGGAAAAACGAATCTTCACAGGTACTTATTTCCCTTCGACTGTTGATTATTAATTCGTTTAAATTGTTCATAGCTCATGGATAATGATAATTTTGTGAAATTGTTCGACCATTATCTTACCTGTATATAGAACTTTGACAATCTCCACGTACGAAACCCAATTATTCCAGTGCCATTATTTGAAGTTGCATGCAACTTCGAGTAAAAATGATAATTTATAGAGAAAAAAATGCAAAATTAACATACTATCTTCAATGATGAAAAATTCGATAAAACACTTTTTCTCGGCCAGAAATATATTCCTTAAAGTATTTCGACCGATAATATAACTTTTTGAAGATGTTATATTTCATTTAGTATTTTATGAACGAAATTGATTATGCTATAATGCCGGAATTATGGCAGCTCAATATATTTCCGCGCGCCCGGTACAGAGTCGTATTTTCAACAATAAACTACACCTGTGAGTGTTCCTTTTTACTTTCTTATTAGAAATATATTCCTTTGCAAGAATCTTCTTCCAAATCTACTTCATTCATCTTGGTTTCTGAAATATTCGGAAGGAACCAAATCCTCTTTTTTCTAATCTTTATTTGTTCATAATTTTTTTAACTATTCACCGGTTGGTATAATTTTAATGCAAAATTTTTTAGACCTTCTGTCGATTCAAATGAGCCTTCTCTTACATGTTTACTCGCAGTATCACTATTTTTTACAATTTCAGGATTCGCAATTCTAAATGAGAGGTATATCCAAGATTTGACCATAAGCACCCACACGGAAACAATAATCAAATAGTTCCTCACACAATGTTGCTCGGTGTTTCTTATGCCTGCAAGCGGGTAATCCTTTTCTGTATATTATACCAAATCCCAATTAACTATGATTCAATCAGATCGAATTTGATTCAGTTATCTTGCACGAATATGGTTTGATCTATATCACTCTAACTTGGCCATATATAGTCATGTAGGGTGAATATGTTTGGCTAAAGTAATATTTTAGGTCTTGTGAAATTTTCATTCAACATACGATATAATTATACGGAATCGTTTTTGACTACATTCAGGAATGAGATAGCTAAATATATTTCTATTGGGCTCTTTAAGACAATGATGTCTTACGGTAAACGTATACTATATAAATCGTTAAACATGCAGAGAAATCGATTGGTATGATGGCAACAGTTCCAACTCATATTCAGATGGTCCCAGAATTGAACCCAGCGTTAGTCTACTTTTTAACAATCAAAATATAGATTAACAAATACATAGAATAATGTAACCCCATAAGATACATCATTTAAATATGCCGTTAGAAAATTTTTATGGCAATTTCTGTCATATTATGTCAAACAGTCCGAAACGCTGATCAACATTTGATAGCATATATAAAACGATTTGGAATGAATCCTTTTGAAACGCTTTTAAATACTATTGAATACTCTTGATGCTACTAATGTTCAGCTTTGACTGCATGTGAAATAAATAATTTCGAATGCTACTTTCTAATCAGGGATTTCACATCATTCGCCATATTTTCACATAATTTCTAGAATTACGCCGTAAACAGTCAATCCTACACATTACTCACCTTCATCTGACAAATACGTCACACACGTTTGTAAAAATTTGCGTAAATCTGGCAAATTCTGTCAGATCCCAGGATGCACAAAGCCGACTTGAAAATGTCTAAAATATGCCTTGATTCACGCAAAGTCATCTTACAGTAGTAGCGTAAAGTCAGCCAAAAGATGCCTCGAACACGACTCATGCCACACTTTGAGTTGTCTTACAGTCGTGACTGGAGGATGTCTTCCAACTGTAACTACAAGATGTCTTTTTGTCATGACTAAAAAATATCTATCAGCCATGGCCGGGAGACGTCTTTCAATTATAGCTGCAAGATGGACATGTCTTCCAAAATTTGCCATAATATATTATTTTTGAGGGAGTAAAATTTCATGAATACATAAAAATTACAATTGAATTTGATAAATATTATACATTATTTATGAAATGGAATTTCCCTTATGCCAAACATAATTGCGTCTCATCGTTTGTTCACCGCATGATATATAATGATTAGAAAATACACTCGTACAGTTGCCAGCCAGTCGGTAGAATACGAGTCTCACACTCCAGGAATCTCGGGTTCAAATCCTTTCTTGTCAACAGTAAGGAATTTTCTCAAACTAAACTTTGAATATTGTTTGTATCCGTTCATCGATTAATGCTCATCTCATTCTCCGTGTAATATGAATAATATAGATTGCACAAAAAATTGACATCAATTGAGGATAGGAAAAACTAATTTTCCATTATTATTGGTTTGATTATATCAACGGAAAGTTGGGGACCATTTTTGGCATCCCCACTTCAGTTCCAGATCGATTATGACGTTTCCCTTCATCTTTCCTTTTCCCACAAGGTATCCCTTATTTTCACAATATAAGTCATAAAAGTCGAATTGCGGTTGAAGGCTTTAAATTCCTTTCGGCCCCAAAATGAGGAAAGCGGACGAAGTGGACATTCTGAAGTTGAATGTAAGTTAAAGAATCTATTGTGATTCAATATCTAACGCATCGATTCTCAAATTTTTTTTTGCTTTTCGAAGGAGAATCAACGAATGTTGAAAATTTCAACTCGGGAAATTCACCGAAATTACTTACATCCACGTTTTATAATAATACGTGTTACAGAAAATAGGATTTCACTGATAAATGGCTCGGGTGTAATATGATTTTATCTCATTTGCAAATAAGATGGAAATATAATATAACTTGAAATCCAAAAGTTTATTCGCAACCACATGATCGTTATCTGGTACAATTCGGTGCGGAAAGTATCTAGCTTGTATACTTATAAGTTTCTTTTGCATGAGTAGTTTTTAAGTACTTGTGAGAAAGCCAACGGAAAATTTTTTCCCAAACTTTTGCTCCTCCTTAAAATGGTTTACGGACTTCAATAATTTTTCTATAACGTAACCTTGAGCTGTTCTAGATAATCCAATTCTTTTTGATTTCATTTATCAACGAGCTCTGTACGATGATCTGTTGCTGAGTTATCGTTGATCAAAGCAGTAAGGTTATTTTTTACTTTGGCATTCAATTACTCAGGAAATAATGGTCGTGCAGAAAATGGGCGTAGGATATATTTTGTGAACTGTAATACATCATCTACAAGACGTGATCAATGGTTTTTGATAAAAAGATTTCTTTCCAAGTGAAAATGTTGACTGAAAAAAGGTAAACAAAAGAGCATATTTAAAAATATTTGAATAATTTGGTATAACTCTCCAAATAATGGATGAACGAAGGATATAGGCTATAGCTTTTTAACCTTAATGTGTGCCCTGAATGTCTGTATTTTACATTTGTGATGGAAATCAACATGACGAGCAATTATTTTTTTTTCATTCATTTTTTTCTTTCAATGTGAAAAATGTTTTATCTGGCAATAATCCAAATTTTTTTGATCAATGAAATGAAATTACGTAATAATTAAGAAAAAAAATTTGTTGAAAAAAATTATTCTTTTTCTGGAGGATATTAAAAAAAAAGTTGGTTTTTGCATATTCACAACGCTTCATTATCGTCTAGGAAACTTCTATTTTCCGGTAAGAGAGCTTATATGTGAATGGTTCAGATTTCAAAGAATATAGTCGAAATTGAAGATTTGTGGCAGAAAAAACGGCAATTCGCAGAGGGGTTATCAACTTTTTTGAATCAAGTCTTGAAATGTCATCCTAAACGAAGACAGTCGCAGCCGTCAAAAAAATTATCCAAGTATTTTTCATATAGGAAAATTTTTCAAACATATTTTTCTTTCAATCTATCACAATAATCACAATTTCTTGATTGAAAAAATGCGGGCTATTGCTAAGAAAAAAGTATTGAACTTGAAATTATGAATTGAAAAACGAAAAATTGCTCGTTACATTGATTTCCATCGAAAGCTTTAAATTTGCATATTCCGGACACTGAGAAACAAAAATCGCATCGCTTTGCAATTACCAAGGGTTCCTTAAGGTACTTTGAGGTAGAAAAACTGTAGCCTATGTATTCTGACTGTTCATTATTTTTTATAGAATATTTTACAGAGCTCGTTAATAAGTGAAATTGAAGAGAATTGAATCACCTAGAAGATATTCATAGTCATTTCACCAAAAAGAATTTCATTGAAGTCCATGGACCGTTACAAATACGAGTCCAGATTTTGGAAAAAAAATTTACGTTGGTCTCCTCTTGATTAGAATTTTGAAGCGACAATTTCTGCTTTTTGAATTTTCTGTGCAGCCATTTTCTTCCAAGTAGTGTATAAAAATACTAAAAATTTTTGCTCGACAATATTTTGATTGTTGAAAAGTCGTCTTACGCTAGGCCTATCCGGATATAAGACGTAATTGCTGCTATACACCAAGTAACGCTTACATCCAACGATTGACATAGTGAATATTTACCGTAAAACATCGATGTATCAAAAAGGATAATCCAAAAATATGTGCAAATTAATGATGATCAATTAGGGCGACAAAAACTTTTTCAACATTCTCCACTCAAATTGATGATTATATTCCTAATTTTCTAGAATGGTACACCAATCAATGTTGAGTTTCATTTATCAACTTTCAATACATACCGTATCTTACAGAATGCTGGTATAAAATCTTGCAGTACATCTCATAGAGTTTTTTTTTATTTTTCGGGGAGATCATGTTCTCGGAAAATAGTGTGTGAATCGTAAATACATAATTCAGATCACCAATAGTTGCTTAGCTCCTTTTGTTTACGCGTTTCACCATCTAGAATCCATACAATAATTTCACGGTAATCACGCAGTATACTCTTCGCTAAATAACACTAGTGCTCCTTAGTGTGATTACCAGATAAATTTCGAAAGTTTACCAATTTCATACTATTCTATAACTATACTAAAAAAATACTAAAAACATCAATATCATCGGATCCGCTAAGGATTCCGTCGACCGCGTGAGCAAATGAATATATTTGAAAGAAATGAGTTTCTTTGGTTGCTGTCTCATTCAGAAATAATCACATATGCTCCACAAAACATTGATTTAATTTGATACCATCAGTCCATCAGTAGACTCATGAATCAATGCGCGGCCTAGTTTTTGCTGAGCGCGACCTAGTTCGCCCCTTTTCATACGTATAAGATGAGCATATGATAAGTTACTTTTTATTGTGAACACATATGTGGGTATGTAGGCGAGCATCACCCTTTCTCATTGGCATCACTGCTATACAGAGAATGCATTCCGCAACCGTGATTTTCTGCCATCCTAGAAACTCGTTAGACATCATGAAGGAATAACGTTCTATTTTCATCACCACTTCTGGATGACTGAGCTCGCAAGAACTTCTCAGTTAGGGGGATATACAATTAATACTCAAATCATTACAGAAACTCTTATATTGAAATTATAATAATTTGAAATTAAATACTGGACTTTATAAATTGATAACAAAATGGGTATTAGCCCTCAGTAAATCATTCCTGATGGGGCCCGCTGAAAAAATACATTGGGATTTGCGGAAAGGGTTTTATAAAGATTTCCTGCATCCAATTCAGGTCCTTGGAGATACATTCCATGAGGTAGCACATAGGTCTCGATGGGCGTCTGCATATCTGTGAGTAATAGAAAAAATTTCCATATTAGTCCATAAAAAGAACACACCTCAAATAATTCAATACGAGCAAATGTATTTAGCCCAAAAACAGTTTATAACTCATGTGAATGCTGAGTCCGTGTCGGGCTTCATTAATATCGATGTTTTCGAACCGATTATATTGTTGCTAATCAATTACCCATTCATATAGAAACACGTTTAAACATGGAAAAATTATAATGATACACATTCATTTACTCAGTAAAAAATATTATCGTTAGTATTATTGAATGGAATAATTCCGAGTTCTGCCAAATATATGTGACAAACGACAACGAAATTTGGAAATGATTGAAGTCGAAATAAGGGCCAGGGATACTGATTTGTCTTTTCATAATTTCCCACGCTTCACAAAATATCGTTAGTTGCAATCCATACGATGAGAATCATCTTGAAAGTGATAAATAGTTCAGAAAAGAAAAAATTCACCGAAGAAATATAGGAAACCCATCATCGTAATGAGAAAAAAAATTCCCATTTTCACTTTCTCTTTTCCTTGTTGGAAGATATTTAATTGCATCTACATGTTCGGTTTCAGATACTGCAATATAATTTTTGATCATAATTCCATAACGATCTATAATTTTCTACGAAATAAGTTTTCATGCCCAAAATCTTTGAGTAGTGGGCCTCACAAAGTTGAATGAATGTTCACGAATCGTTATATTCCTCTTATTTCTTGGAATAATTCTATTTCAAGATATAGAAACAAAAAGTGGAAAATCATTGTAATGTTTGATAATGAATCATTGATGACTCACTTCTGCGCGAAACTATATTTTCCAGTTGTGAACATTTAGAGTAAATGCATTAGAGGAATGGCAGTACACCAATAGTCATTGTTTACCATTAATGCTACTCTTTCGTACGCAAAACTACAGCATCCAAGTGTAATACAACGCTTCGGAAAAGAAGACGTGGAACAGGATATTTTCCATGGGTGGGCGATTATATTGAATTATATGAGAATGAAGATCGATCAAAAGATTAATAGGCCGCGAGCGAATGGAAGCTTTTTGTAGAGATGGTACACCTCGTAGTGAAAAATAATAATTGGTATAGAAGCGTAGGTACTCATAAAACGTTACACTCCATATATATATTAGTGAGGTTGATTTCATTCTGTCAGTATTCCACGCTGAGCAATATGTATAAGAAAAAAAAAAATGTTTGTGCTAATGACTTTTATTAGGGCATGTGGATATTGTTCATCCAAAAATCTAGTAAAAATCATTATAACAGTCCAAGATTATATTCATTCTAAGGGTTATACGATATGAACTACGAATTATTTGAAAATAATTTTGTGTATGCTGATTTTTTCACTAGATCTAGTCACCTTACCCGTAAGCGAGCGAGACCAACCCTACTTGTATTTTTTATCTGAATCTGTCAGATCTTTTCCATAGCGCAGTAATTTCAGTTGGCACCCGGACTGACAGCTGCATTGACAAGGCTGAGGGTAATTTTCCTTTCTGAACAACTATTCGTCTCTTCGTAATTATCGTACACGATATCGATAATTTCAGCGAAAATTGATCGATAGCAAAATACATTTCCATATATAATCCATATAAGTAAAGTGGATCACCGTCTACGTCATTTCCGGACAATCTATGGAGCAAATTTCAATTGTCGCACTCTATCTTGGGAGGATATAATAGTGGAAAGATCTCTGAACATATCTCGTGGTGACGAATAATAGAAAAAAATAGACAACTTCCGCCAAGATATGATAAAACACTCCATTAACTCTCAATATCTCAAGTCATTGTCCCCGATCTAATCGTTAGTTATAAAAAGGGGCAGAAGTAGTGTCATATTGAAAAAAAGAAGGCCCAGTCCACCATAAATTTAATGCTACAGGTGACACTATAGGAGCCCAAAAAGATTTGTGTGCCAGTCCTTCAGGGATTGTACTGACCGTTGTAGTCCCACCATACAAAACAAAGTCATGAGTAACACCCACTCGTGTAGATTGTAGAACACTGCTTGAAGGAGGCAACATCAAGGGAATTCAACAGTCTTCATACTGGGCGTTCGTCTTGAGGAGGTACAAGAAGTGCTTTCAGTTTCAAAAGTTTATCTCTCAACAGGTTTGCATAACTAATACAAAAAATCGGAAGGATTAACTTAAATCGAGATAATGCACTTGTTCATGAATAATTGAATTGCGATTAAACGAGTTTTTACTCAATGAGATTACTTTTCATCGTCTATATGATGATATATAATACTTGAAGACTATTCATAACTATAGTATCAAATTAAAAGAAGATGATAATTTTTGAGTCGCTAAAAAGTTCATATACCGAGAAAACAATTCAACAATGCAACGAATTTACATCTGTCTATGCACGTATCAAATATATCGTGATGAATTTAGGATACTCTGTGCTTATGATACAACAAAGAGAGTCGATTGTTGAATATTATTTCATATATGAATGCCATAAAAGTGCATGGAGAAGACAAACGTTTCTGTTGGAAAGGTAAAATTGTTACGCACAGAACTCAGAATTAACAGATTATTCAACATGAATCAAGACAATAAAAAACAATTGTTGAAAATTGAACGCCCATTTATTATTTGGAGCGTGATCGCAATATGCAATAACCTAATTACGATTCTAATCTTTGAAGATACTTATTGAGTTTCCAATTACAAATTCCCCGCTTCATTCGTCATTCGCAGTCTTACTGTCAACATAACTCTGAAACCCATAAACTTTTTATAATATCTAAATAATTTATAAAAAAATCATGTTCTCCAATATTACTCATACGTTAATAGGTAGTTCGTGACGATTATATTTTTTTTTCTTTTTTTTTTTTTTTTAGAATCTTCACAAATGATTTTCCATGTGAACGTTGTTTTCAGATAAAATGACACCATTTGGTCATGGTTGAAAATCATGAATCATGGGAGCGCTTGAAGTCCAGTTTGTTATATGTAAATGATGAATTGACTATTTTTGATTTGTTTTGATGAAGAAATTTTTGCCTTAGGTCATCAATTTTTGAAATATGAAATATTTCAACTTCATCTGTCGATTCTTCAAAATCCACGACAGTATCATTGTTTTCATGAAGGTCCTGTACCTCCTTAACTTGTAATTCAGCGCTACCAAACTGTATTATATAAGTGGCGAGGAGTTTCAATTGGAGTCGGATTTGTTACGGTAGTGGTTTGCCTCACTTTTTCTTTTCGGAGTTAAAATGAATAAATACGGAATGGGAAGTGAAACGAGACTTTTTTTAAACTCGCGACCTTCTCGGAGTGATAGATGTGACTGAACTTACTGAAAAGAAAGGTGTCATCCCATTTCGGTCAAGGCGGAGCCAATATTGTGAAAATTAATTTGTGAGTATTCATCGGAGCAGAATGACAAATGGATGAGCAGGCAGTGAGGTAATGTTTGCCCAACCGCCGGAACAAGAAGTGAAACGTTACTGTGCATAGTATGATCAAAGAATTGGGAAGTCCAAAAAACCCCGGATTCATAGGGCGATCTGACACGAGAAAACAGCAATTATCTCAGTCGGTATACGGCTTTACCATTAATATCTATGCCCTATGTTCATAATAACTCTACCCGATTAGATTTGCGTTAATGAATCCTGAAATATTTCGGCCGTATAATTTTTGGGGATTAACACTGGAATTGAAATGGTTTATCTCTTTTCTTTTCAAGCGAATTAGTCTGATTGACTAACTGATTCAACCGACTTGACTGGGACTGGTCAACCACTAAGTCGACTACTCTCAAATAGGTCATCCATTCTGCTCATCAGAAAATATAGCCGTGATCAATATTTATGGTTGGATGTATACATCGACCGTGTAAATCAACCATCAACATTGACTGGACAAGTTTTCATATATGAGAATGAAAGGAACACGAAAGAAACAAAAAAAAATTTATACTTATATAGTGAACGTAGTTACCCGACAAAATACATTTCACTGTTTGAAGTTTATTCAGATACCAAACTATCACCCACCTTCGGAATAAACAGGACTGTTTCCATGTCTGCATGCGCTGCAGCCAGGCATTCCTGTTGATACTAACGCCACCCGATCTGCAGTATTTTAAGCTGTCGTTAGGAATAAACTTCTACGACATATTACGAAGAACAATGGAACAGTATCACTCTCCTTTTCTACTTTCTCCTCTGATATACATAATGTTATTATTTATATGCATAGCATCTCATTCATAATCTATAGATGCGAACCTGCACTTTGATATTGAATCTTCCTCTTCATTGTTGCTTCGGCAGGTTTAAAATGGAAAAAGGATGGTGAGTATCTACTGCCAGGCAGAGAACTTAATTGATCATCACCATGATCACGAATAACGACCGTTGTTCCTCCAGCAACTGCACTTGGGATACCACCAGGTCCTTCCCTTCCTAATGCTGCGAGCTGGCGTCCTTTCGGTAGAAACATGGTGAGAAACACAATGAGCGCTGTTGAAAGGAACCCATAAGCCAACCACGCTTCTCGATCATTCTCAATCACGACTATTGATCCAATTGCGCTTATCAACCAAATAGGTATTGACAAACCCACTGCCAGACCAATAAAAGCTGCTTCACGATAATTATCCCGGACACCACGTGCACGTATTGCCAAACAAGCAACAGCAATCAGTAACATTCCCGGATAACTAAATAAACAAAAAGACAGACACAAATATCAGAATAACTATTAATAACGTATTAATTCATGTCTGTTTTTTTTCTCAACATGTGCAAAGTTATAACTTACCCTAATGATGCGACGGTTTGCCCTAGAGATGTCTTGCAACATGTATTCTGACCAAATGCTGCATTGGACTCGATTATTCGCGGTCGGATTAACCCTGGCGACTCTCCGTAGAACCATTGACCCACAATTGCCACTTGAACGAGTACAGCAAATATCAGCACAAGAGCCTAGTGAAAATTGTCAACCATATATTCATACCCATCATCCTATTCGAGACATTTCCGTATTTGTTCCTTAAATCATTCTACATCTCGGCGGAATGATGAAAAAAAATATGACAATCTAACAAATTGGAAGTTTTTAATAGAATTTTGGTCAATTACGTCACAGAATTGAAGATTTTCCAAGTTTTCCATTAAAATTTCTACGGTCATCATCGTCTCACCCACTATATACATTTTTTTATAATGTACATGAATGAAACAACGGATTGATATTAGAGCAATGTCAACACTGTTATGATTTTTGAGGAAAAAAAATCATCATATTTATGGTTCAATTATTTCTGCATAGACTTTATGCAACATAACAAAAAAAACTTGGAGACGATTAGTACGATTCCGGGATTTGTATCTAAATATTGATTCCGCACTAAATGAACTTTATATTTTCATATATATATGTGACATCCGGCCGAAAATCAATGGAGTTTCACTTTTGCACCATTCCCCGCAATAAATTTACTGATTTGTGTGAATTTTATTTTATTCCAGCTCCATCCAGTCAAAGAAGTCTTTTCACGACGCCTGTTGTGCAGTCATCTCCAGATGGATTGAGCTCAACATGTTATATACATATGCAGGCTCATGGAGCATAAGCGAAATACTCTTTCTTCTCGAAACACACATTTTCACGAGTTTCCATTCTGATCGGCTATAATTATTAATATATGAGCTGACAAATTTGAAATAATTTTCCAATCTGGGCTTCAATTGAAACACGTTTTTTTTTCCACATACGTGTAATATGATATACATGGTCCTTTGATACGTTAACAATACATTATTTTCACCTTCATGTATGCAATGTTATTCGCAAAATGTTAGATAATTGGTCGTGATGTCTATAGAAAATATCGATAAATATTCACAAAGTTTTCGGTGAAACCTACTGTTTTCTTCATGGAACCATTACATTCAACTTATATTGCGCTTGAAAAAGAAGGGAAATTAAGAACACATGGAAAGAAGTAATTCTCATGAAGTTAGAGTAAATAATTAATTGAATGTGGGAAACATTAGAATGCAAATCAATAGCAGCTAAATACACGCTACACGTAAAAACAATATTGATCGTAGTGCAATATGGTGAATGGCGTAACAATGTATGTAGTCACTCATTGAATGCAATAGACATTTTTTAATGTACATTCTTCAATGTACAGTTGCGATAAAAGTTGATCTTCCCTATGTTCAATGTCAGTTATGCGAACTTGCCAAGAGATAAACTTTCGAAATGTGAAGTACGTTCTCTATCTCCTCAATAATTCTGTTAGGACAATGAACGAGTTAATTACGTCGCGAATAGTTAGAAATTTATGTATATCAAATTGAATTTAAAATAAAGCGCGTGGTGGCTTCGAGGGGTTTCTATTCAACCACAAGATGTTATTTTAATTCCAATTACCAAGGTACGTTAGTGATTCACTGCATGTCCACCAAGTATATCATTTTAACTTCTAATAATTATTCATAAATTTTAAGGCGCTTGCAATCTCACTAATATGTTCATGTTCCTACAAAAATATTGATAACCGGTACAGATGATGCGACCAAATAGTCGTATTAATATGTGTATAAACATGTAGATTGAAATGTATATAAAGATTTTATAGATTATAGATCATATGTGTAGATATATAGAGTCATGTGGGGCAAGTGTGCGCAGTAGGTAAGAGTGCGCAAGCCCATTTACTGCGCACATTTGCCCCACATGACTCTAAATAGATGAAATGAGATACTATGGTATCCCAGGTGAGTCTAGTGTCCTCCGACTGTTAATCAAAGAGTTAATTCTCCTCCGGATGATGGAGATATTATCCAGACATCATTATCCAGCGTGGCGGACTTTTTGTGTGAGAGGGAATAATTAGATTGCGAACTTTCTGAACGATTCATCAAAGATTCGCCAGTTCGCAATACATGCTCGTCTAAATTCCACCATGTGTTTGTGTGAATAATTCAAATTTTTACCGGTCAGCCATCCGAATGGAATTAATGTCAAACCCTAATGATAATTTGTCGTTGGACACGAAATTTCGAATTCGCAACTAACAACTGGCTTCAATCTCTTTTGTACATAGAAATAGAGGGCGAGATGTAGAATATTAATTCACATAATCATTGCTTTCAAAATCCATGCATACTCAGACAGCAGCATAATCTTAAAAGATAACTTAAAGTGATCTCTACGATGAAGCCGAAAGATGCCGAATAGACGCCTCAACAACGGCATAACTAATACTTACAAGCTAACCCAGGAGATGGTATTCGTACTGTACTTCAGAAGTATTTTCCGAGAGTCTAACCTCATTGCGTGTTAAGCATTCAAGTTAATAACAACTTCGGGAAGTTTTTATTGTGTGGCTGTGTAGTGTCGAATTGGAATGAAAGTAAGTGTGCGTGTTGCTCTATTTCACATATCTGAATATAAATTTCAGGTATCATACATCTGAGCACTACTTGAAATGTTTTTTTTTCCATTCAGAATTCGCATCGGGATTTGCTTGAAAAATCCGGAAAAGTTAACCGTAATTAGGGAGCGTATTCAGCGATTGGCTTCGTCAGTCTGACGACCGATACGTATACCATAAAATTCTATTCAATAAATAATATTTTATATTTTTCAAATTGTTATATTACTGAAAATGATATTCCCTTAAGAATAATATATCATACTAAATCTTAGCTCAGATGGGACATCTTTTAGTAATGGCTTAAAGAGGTCTTTTAGTTATGACTCTAAGACAACACAGAGTGTGACATAAGTCGTGTTCAGGCCATCATTCGGTTGACTTTACGCTACTGCTGAAAAATGACTCTGTGTAACTTCAAGTCGACTATGTGCTGTCTGGGTACGCAGGGAAAATGATCTAATATATATGACAGTGGGTCATAACGGTGAATTGCGCCGTTAGTGCCAGTGAATCATATAATTAAAAATCAGCAACAGATCATTTAATGGGTATTGGAAAGGAGTGCATCATTTAATCAAGCGGAATATACCAAACATCATCAACTTCATCACCAATCACGCTTGAACTAAAAGTTCGCTTGTATCTTGCACACAAAATACAAAATAAAAAATGTACCGTTTGTGAAGATTTCAGGGGGCAACGGCCGTAGCATCAGCGATATCACGATTCGAATGAAATAATTATACGAACCAAATTGATCTGGCAAGAATCGAATAGCGCATCCAAGCGCGAATATTGACTTTATGGATAGCACGAATAATTGGTTACTAATTGATCATAAATGGCTAATTCTTCCTTAACTTTTCCAGATTTCAGCTTATGGTCAGATTTTACCTACTTGAAAATTCTCAATTGGAAGATTCAAAATCATTTGACGTGTCTCAGAACCCTAAATTTAAATTGGAAATTTCTATCACTGACTATCAGTTTAAGAATCAGATAATTTCATTGGTCGATACATTTTGCAATTTGGTAATCGCATTTGAAGCCGTAACAGACTTTATTGTGTACTAGTAGAATAAAAAAAAAGTCTGAGCATACCATAATTATTGCAAGCGATTGTTCATCTCATTTTTCGAAAGATTCCAGGGACATCTGAAAAATATCAGCACCGCAAATCATACGTACGAACTTAAATGATACCTCAAATTATTGATGTAATTCCGAGTACATATTGCCAATATATTCTATTATTTAGTCAATTATCTACAAGCCGAGTATGAAAATTCAAGCTCAATTTATCAGTTGGCAGAAAGCACGCAGGCAATGTAGCGATATCGAAGATATCAGTTTAATATTTCAATGATCAGAAATAATTATTGATAGATAAAAATACATCCAGTATTTTTGCCTACATTGTGCGTCACGAAATTTCGAAGTTCAAAGTCATTATAACGATTTTGCTATCTTAAAATCTCTTTCTTGTAATTATATTGATGTTGCTGAACCATAAGGGAAAACAACTAACCATTTATGAGCTGTTTCAGGCACCATCTAATAATGAGATGAACTATTGTTTGCAATGATTATGAAGTGCTCAGAAATTTGTTCATGGTGGAGTTAAACAAAATAATATTTCGCTGCTTCCAAAATGATGACCAAATTATAAAATGTACTGACCATTTGAAATTATGAAATTTTCAATCAAATGTGTTGAGATATGTATATCGAATTTAAGGTACTGAAATATATACTGGATGATTTCTCAATTTTGACCTGGTGATTTTGTAAAGATGAAATCTATCCGAATATTGGAATAGACTGACCATATCTAAACAATTAGTTACCAACTATTCGGGCTATTCATGAATTTGATATTCTTACTTCGACATACTCGAAACATGGAGCCAAGTTCATGTAACACGCAGAGTTATACTATTTCGATGCGCATTTCCCATCAGATCCACCGTATACATCAGCCTATTATTATTTTCGACCAGAATAATCTCAGACTTATTCGTCAAAGGCACTGTACATTCTATGTGAAATATCATTCACAATTTCGAACCATCAAGCATATATCGTAGCATGGGACTGATTCTCTATGGAGAACAAACAGATCTATGTTCATCGGTGTTCAAATTTTTATAATTTTCTCCAGTTAATCGCCCAGCAATCACGTTGTAGATAATTATCGCATATTATTTTTTGGTTACTTTTTGCGACGTTCGTATTCACCTATTACATCATTTCAACCGAAATTTGAGGCGGCGGGGCTTGTCACACAAAACGATTTCACCATTTTGGCATGTTCTTTTAGGTTCAGCCCTCACTTCAGTGTCATTATCATTGGCTTACAATTAATCTTACACAGATTCAGATTCAAAGCCAGTGTAACATTTGGAAACCCGGGGGAACCCCTTTCAAAAAAATCTGATCTGTCCTTGAACTACGAAAAACATTCTACAATGGAGACAAAAATGAAGATATAGCCACAGCGAGAATGAAACACCACTTTTACACCAATATCTTCTTGACGTTTCTACTACTGTTACTAAACTTCACGATGTTTCTATACTCGACTGAAACCGGTTACAATAGCGTACAACATACATGAATATGTCTTCAATAGACTAATAGTCTATAACAATAATCAAAGTTTGACAATGGACACAATGATATGATTTGAGCTCACCTGATACGGCGCCGGCAGATATACTCCGCTATTGAGGGAGAGCAGAAATACACATTTCACAAGAAGAGCGGCGAATACGAGGGCTGCTGGTAACCCCACAAGCTTGAATGCCGCGCACGATAGTGGATTGGGTGTTAATGACGCGGCTGCTGACAATCCAGCTAAGAGAAATAATCCAAGTAAAAGTGCTTGGCCCAAAAATAAATGCCGTTTACTCGGTGCTGCTGCTCTTGCCTGGAGAAGAGAAAAAAATCACTAATAATGATGATCAATACACAAATAAATTGATAACATTCAAAACAGGTGAATCGTGGAATTATATTTTATGATCCCCTTAGACACAGCTAGTGAATTTTCATAACAAACTGAAACCTATGAACGAATAAAAATACTGGGTATCGACTGCAATTGTCACATGGTGTCAGCCTTTAATTAGATGGTGAACGGGTTATTCAGTCCCCCTGTATGGAAATGAATGAAAACACCATAGTATATAGGCTCTATTAATTCAATGGCCTCGCGGGCGCGTTAATACATGGAGTTGTGAATAACGGTAACAATGCTATTATAATAATGAAGATAGGTGTGATGATTCTACAAATGATAGAGGAAATTTCAGTATACAGCCACTCACATCCATGTTATTCATTCTTATAGATATACATACAGACCTTGAGAAGAACAAAAATTTCGAATGCAGCGATGGAGAGCATTGTCAAAGCGCTCAATGCAGCGAGTGGTAGTGCCCAAGAATATTTACGAAGTATTGTTTGATGGATATTTGTCATCGTTAAACCAGGCATACGTGAATCCTCTATGGAAAAACGAGGTGGTTGATGTATAGATATCGTTTGATTAGGTGCCGGCACACTCACCACACTCGCCACGCTTGCAATACTATTTTTGTCCGGCATCGATTCTGGTATAAGGAAAAATTCCGTTGATAATTCGAGTCGCTTTGTGGTCGTCGTCCCAGTTGAGACACCAGCTACGGCTGCAGCTATCATGAAAGTCTCATATGGGACACTATCATCAAGCAGTGATAAGTTGTTAATATTCTTTTTGGCCATGCTAATATTCAGCGTTACTAATTGCGCTGCAGCCGTGATAATTATTGGGTTCACCTTCATTTCTCGGATTTTTTTATCATGTGGATTATCACCGGCACAGAAATCTCCATCTTTTCACCCACATCTTTTTGGAATTGGATCAAGTTTATCATATAAGAACTAGGTCTTAGAACCACTTTTTCTCGTGTGAACATTCATCCATTCACAATACATATCAAGGAGATTTTCTTTAATCACCAGGAGAAAATCAAGAGCACCGTAACATGATTCACAGTAAATTATTGGCAGCCATACGTAAGAAGTATCAAGAGCGAACTGATTGAATGTATGACGCTTCTTCTGCTTCTTCTTCACTATCACTTCATATCTGTCACAGTTATACACTCATAGGGAACTACGGTTGGAACGAAGCTTATCCGTTACGGCCTGAAGGAGACCGGAGTTGGTTGAATTGGAGAGGTAGAAGACAAGTTGGGAGAAAGAGAATAAATATCAGAGCTCGCAGAGGAGGTGGCCGATTCTTCATGTATGTGTGTGTGTGCGCGTATATAATGTGTATGTTATGTGTGCGCTTGTGCCTCTCTGAGGAGAAGGCCCGTAGGAGGAAGGATGAGGACAACTCGATAGAACAAAAGAGAAAGGAATTGGTCTGAAGAGAGGGAAGAGTGAACAGGTCTCGCCCGGGGCCCGGACCAGCCCGGACCAACTCAAGTCATTTACATAGTGGCGGCACTGCCACTGCTCTCATAAGTGAAAAAGTATCAATAATGGAGACAGAGTTGCACTTGATTCTAGTCGTTTGGATGCACGGTGAATGATTAGTAGAAAACCCAAAATATTCTCCGTGATCATTTTAATTTACATTATAATTAAATAGAGTATCGTTGCAAGACTATATCCTTTTTCATCTCAGCAGTTGATGCTCTGGTGGGAGATCAAAAATGTTAGGATTGAAAAGTTGATGAAAAAGAAAGGTAGAGGTGTTGAATGTTGATGAAAACTTCACCGACACCTTGTCTGAATCTCACATAGGACTATGCACATATATATATGTATATATATAGATATATATTATGTGGATATAATCATTTTACCTTCATGGCACAGCTTCACTTGACATTTTGTTCGACTGGGCGCATAATGTAGTCAATTATAATCATCTTTGGTATGATTCACATACCGAAAGACTAGACGGAAAATCGGTAAAGAAACACTTTCATATACATATTTCATTTAGTACGAATGCAACTACAAAACACGACTCATTGAGATGTACAAAGACAAATACAACGCGGATTTGTATGGAAGAAAATCGGAGAAATTAAAATAAATATCCGAAGCGAAAGAGACAAAAGGTGGACGCGAGATGCATAAGAAAGTATCTGAAACCCAAAAGTCCCAAACTGCCCGATACTCCAGCATAAGACGCTAACGGTTCTTTGAGGAGCGTCACACAAAAAAAAATGTGATTTCTGCTCTATATTAGCAGTGTTTGATATATAAGAAGAAGCTTTTACGTTTATTTCATTTTTTCCACTTTCTTCACATTCCTTCCATTTTCTTGGATGTTGAATATCTATATTCGATTTGGCTGGGTAACTAATCCTATTTCTATTTCATATATACCCATCGATTGCCAAAAATATACGTTATGGGATTCGATACATCCCCACCACAGGCGACATCGTGCTACGAAACCCTTATATTTATCCAAGTATACGACCATAGTTATGAACTTGGACTAAATGGAAGTAATCTAAAGTCTGAAGGAATACCAAGATTCCAATATACTTTTATGCAACTGTTGGGCCAATAAATCCTACACTTTAGCCATTGTCTTGATACCGTTCTAATAAAATAATTCAGAGATGTGTTCTATTCGCGAAAAAACATGGATTTGTCCACATCGTCAAGCCAAGAACTGAATTTAATGGCGCTATCGCTGGATCGTATTCGATTCAGAAACCCACTTTCCGCTCTAATTCACAGGGGACTGGTTCGTAATAATTTTCTGAATAATTTTATTGTCTAAAATTCCAGAATTGTGGTCTCTGTGGACTACGAATCACCATCGAAAAATATTTTTGGCATGATCAAGAGAAGCATTGCTAAGTTGTGAAGCTAGTATCGAATTGGGCAGCAGAATTTATATTATGTGTGCATTAACAAAGTACAGGAGCCACACAACAGGAATGTTCGACCGACGACTACGAGCATAACAGTGGTCGCTCAAAAGCTCGTCAACGCCCAAAAAATGATGTCATCGCACTCAAAAACTGGTCAAAGCTACTGATGTACCGAAAGATCCACGAATTTGCAGTATTAAACATAGTTCCGGAATGCTAAAATTCTTCACTATGACATTCAGTACGGTAACGATGTAATAATGAAATGCTAATACCTTCAAACTAAAGGTATGATAGAATTCCAACTTCGCTGGTTAACTTGGCTAACCGGAAGAGAGGATTCCTTGATCCCACCATATTTCGTCATAATTCAGCAGCATCCCTATATAGAACACATGAAAATTGTTTTGTTTGAAGACCATGATAAAAAAGTAGCATTCAGAACGATTTATTTCACAGTCAGAGCCTAATATCAGTAACAGTTGGAGTTTTCAACCGGATTTAAAAGCATTCAAAAAGGATTAACTGCGGATCCTTTTCAATACTACTTTATAATCTGGTGAATCCGTTCCAATTTCACTTTTTCTCCTTCGTTGTCGCCTTCTCTTACACTTTGCATCGCTCACTCTGTGCATGGATTTGGGTGCAAACAAAAGGCTCTCTTCACCAAGGCGATTCACACTGAGATTTCGCTCAACAGCACTCGCAATTATTCGATTCTCATACTGCATATATGAATATATAACAACATACTGAAGATCCCCCCGGGGTGTTTTTTATCGCAATCGAATCTAGTATATATATAAAAAATAAGTGCATGTGTATCAGACAATCACAATGGAACCACCACACAATTTGTCTTAACAATCCTACATGAATATTACGTTGAGTTTAGTGTCAAATGTAAGATATGTGTTGAATTCGAAATATAACATAAGCACCACGAATGCAAACGAAATACTTCCATATCGCAACCCATATACTGATTCTATATTATGTATTCTTTTCTAACGATGTTAATATTTTTCCACCATGTTTGAAATCGACATTGTGCACTACCTGGGAGTTCTTCAAATGTGATTTTGAAAAAACCAAAAAGCCATCGCAATGCTCATGTATTTATGAAGTTGATGTTTGAAATCCGTAGTTAGTTGAAACAACTTCCTCAGTCACTTACGTTTTTGAATTACTACCGCACATTGATTACTTATTTTCGAACTGTTCTCAACATTGTGATGCCATATTTGATGAAAATTCACGAATCTGCGCTCAAATAGAAGGTCAACTGACTTCGGTTAAAATTTATTATTATATGCTGTTAATTGTTTTCTAGGGTTGTACCAGAGAGGGTCCACGCAAGTATTTTGCTGCTCAAACTCACATGACACCACAAATATCCTATCGAATCTAACGAAAACAAAGTACAACAACAATCGTGTGTTTATACATATTTGTTGGAACTTATTTAATTTTTTGAGACAATTGATATGAGAGAGTCTCCACAAACAAACTGAACCAATACATTAAAGCTGAACTAGTCGCATAAACGACAATGAGAGAGATATTTCAATAGCAGATAGCTTGGAATATGAAACAACTGTGGTTGTTCGAGACACCATTGGGACAAATTAGACCAGAAACGTAAAAGATACAGGAACCAGAATTAATTTGCTAGGTGATCCGTTGCAAATGCATGAATGGCCCCGAGTGGTATAATTGGTTGGTAGTATTGTGGGTCGATTATATTTTATAGAAGAGGAAGAAAAAAGAAAGTTGAAATTGGGGAAGAGAAGCACAATCACAAATGGCACCTCCTGCAATTTGTCGATTGCGCAATGCTCAATGCGCACTCTGATGTTATTACAATTCAATTATATTTCACAACTTCGATGAGTAAATAATAAATAAAATATAGTGCCACTCCCAAACATATAAATTCGTCAACTCCTTGCATTCCCGAATAGAATTGCGTAAACTTACGTTTTGAAATATTCATTCATATTTTTCTTTATAGAGATTATCATCGGTCATACGCATAAAAGTATAAATAATACTTTCGTTGGAAGCATCTGATACACTGAATACAATTGTTCATACTCAAAAACAAATGCCCCAACTCTTTACTCACTCTTTTCATCTTTTATTCAATCCAATATTCTACTGGCATTATAACTTCCCGCATAAAAATGTATAGAATATCAAAGAGAACTTCTGTAAGCGAATTTGGATTTCACGTTATAATTTGCAGTAGTTCAATCCCAACTTTAGTCGAAGCAATCGGTATTTTTTCCTCGCATCTTCGTCCTGTTTACTTCGTGGCGAAATTTATAATGAGATTGAAATTCAGGAATGAGCTTTCGGAGGTTGCCATGGTAAATGCAGAAAAGCAGTAGTATAAAAAAATATCATGTCCTTTTGATGCAAGTTAACACCATTTATGATAAGAAAAATTATTAAAAAATAATAAGATAATTGCGGCATCCTCTTATTATAATTCTTATTTTCCACGTATTTCATTCTTTTGATGTCGTCCTTTCGGAGAACAGATCTGCTACTAAATAATGGACAATAAAAAATATGAAAGAGGCAATTGTATATCTGTCACTATTTGTCGTCTATTTCATTATGCTGCACCATCTCGAAATCTTTTTCTGTATTGGATTTTTCACTTTCAGAACCTTCTTCACCACTGATTTCCTCTTCATTCGTTACTTCGTCATTAAGCCTATCTCCAACATCTTTATTAGATTCTGCATCAGATATTCCAACAGCTTTTTCATCCCTAGAAAAATTTAAATGAAATATGCTGTAATATTATGGATAAGTCACAAGTTTGAAAAAAAAATATTGAAATTTCCGCAGTATACCCTTGCACTGTGTATGTGTCTTCTCCATCGGAATCTCTTTCTTTTTTACGCTTTTTCTTTTTGCTCTTAGGGTTAGAACCCGGCCCATAGTAATCATACTGAACAAGAGGGAAGATGAAATATTTGTTGAGCTCAAAATCATTCTACAAGTATGTCAATTAATCACGTTTACCTGATATAGTGGCCAGAAAGATGCAAAGAAACCAACGTCCTCTGCGAGATTTGGCAGCAGCCAAAGATGATGACGGCCAAAGGTTAACACCCAAATAGTGCAAAAAACAATGATACGCAACACAGCTAACGCAAGAATAAACACAAAAAATCCCGCAGCAGCTACACTTAAATAATAAACACCGTGACGTATCGTCAAGGGCCATAAGGGGAAAAGACAAACACCAATCGCTCCAAGTACAACCAGCGTACCAAAAAACCAATAATATACCGGAATAGGTTCATAAATCCAAACATAAGCATCATTGCAATCAGAGAAATATTGCTCCATGTGCATTTCCAAACGTACTTTTGGTTTTTTCTTCAGTTCTTTGTCCTTGTTATCTTCATCTTTTTCTCTTCCCTCGGACTCAATACTTTCCTTTTCCTTTTCCTTTTCTTTTTCTTTTTCTTTTTCTTTTTCTTTCTCCACACATTTCTTTTCTTCCTTACAGCAATCTTTACCTTTTCTTCTCAATCCCCTCAGTTTATTAAGTTCATCTTCCGTCAGTACAACTTTTTTAGCACGATGAAAGAACTTGTGTCTCAACATGATATCAAGGAATTCAACAACCTGTTCCCTCGTTTCGAAAAGAGTCTTACTCCACGGTGAATTGTCCATGAGTGCACTGACAGCACGTGAACCGGTAAAATATTCCACATTGTGACTGACAAACTTTGTCTTTTTTGATGGAACATTTTCTCGAATCCATTTAGCGACGGCATATTCTTCTTTTGATGTTTTGTCATCAATTGCTTTATCTGGCAAATCCTGCAAAGAAAAACAAAAAGTATCGAAGACTAAATGTGACTTTGTGTTTCCATATGTATAATTTGGATTAACTATATATGCTGAATTACTGATCGTAGATAATTGACATAACGGTCCAATCGGACATCATAAAACGAGGTTGTTATTTTCGGAAATTTTTCTATCCAATTATGATGACAACGACGTCATCTGTGAAATCGTGGCACATTCAACTTCACAAACATGTGACACTACTGACCATTGAAGTTTTCATTTGTGATTGGTTCAAATATCCAAAGACAGACAAAGAATCTTCAATGTAACATACTTTAATTGCATGGAGCAATAGTATAGCGGAAATAGTTGTAAGAAACAACTTACATCTTTACGTTTCCTACTTTTCCTCCGTTCAGCCATGTTGTATTTTATTGTCTCGCGCTTGCGGTCTATGCTTCGTCTTATTTTGTGACTTTCGCCTCTTTTTTTTTCTACATTCAACAGACTATATTGAGGTTGTATCCGTTTGCACGTTCATGCTGGTTCACGCTCTATAGGAGCTCGTAATGTTTCATCATTCCATAATTTTTCGCGACGCAGCGCTACGAACGCTATCATGACGTTATTAGTGACGTCATAACTCACGCCCGTATCTGCTCACAGATGACGCTCATTTTTTCATAGCACAGCATTGAGGCTCAATGATTGAGCATGGCAGAACATGGTACTACTATGGTAGGGCAGCACAGAGTTGCATAGCAGAAGCTTCGATCCCCCCCTCTTTCGCCACTCATTGGTGCATATTTTAACTTTACATTTATACAATCAATTGTTCATTATTCAATTCCCCATACGATGTATATTCCGCCAATTACCCGTAATTCTTTTATAATTGTTTATTTATTCTCATCATTTGGTTTTCGCTTATTGTTCATTAATTCATATTTTCCAAACAATTTTCGAACATTTTACAATAGTGTAAATAGACGAAATATTTTGTTGGAAATACTGTCTACTATGAATTAACATTTAAACCTTATATTTTAATTAAAAATTTCCACAATCGTCTATTTTCTTAAATTTCGGGATTCCAATTTTTTTCAACAGCGCAATTATTATTATATCTTTTTCGCTTATAATTTGAAAAATTGAAAAAATTTCACTTACCTCCAATCACGTACAAATATCATCCATTTTTTTCATCTCAGAATTGTCAAAATCCGAGAAAACGGCAGAATTATGATTTCTTCATTTTCCTCTCTGGCAATCCACAATAAACTACGTAAGACTTCTTTTTAGATTGTCGATTTTTCATGTTATTTAATATCGAATTGTCATTACAACCCGCTTACGACACATTTTAAGTAACCAAAAAGAAAAAAAAAACGTGATAACGTGAGGGCCTACCCGCTAGAAGTACTTTGCTTGAACTAGTGTATACTGAATATTGAGACAGCGGAAAGTTGACGTTATTCAATTATTCGATTGAACTTTTATTAAGATGTCGAAAATGCATTTATCATGAATAACTCTGCGAATTATAATGCCTGTCGGTGTGGCAACAAAAAAAAAGTACACGCGTAAAAATGTGATGCTGTAAACAGTAACAATGTTATTCAACATGTAAAATTCTGTATTTTCAAATCACCTGTGATATAAATCAACTGTTACTTTGTCAGTATTTGGGGGCGATACAATGATACTCGCCTGAAACTTGTACAGCTGGCCCACTTGGTCATGCTCATATAAATATGATACATTTGATACGACATTATACTTTTTCTTGTATCAAATATGTTAGCTTGATTATATTATTCATTTGTCATCAATACGATGGTTTATAAAATCGTGACAAGGAGTCAGGCATTCTCTATTGATAAAATTGAAGTGATTCATGGTAAAATTATCAATGAAGTTCGATTATAAAATTATGCTCCTATCATAAATGAAAAACCAGGGTGGCGACAGATACTGGCCCGGTACCCACTCTTGACCATTAATGAATGTTCCCGCTTGACAAAGTTATAATTCTTGAAAAAAATAAGCTTCTCTCAGAATGAAAAAGTTTATTTTGGTTTTGCATCTCAAACGAGTAATATATATATATATCACTTATATGTTGGAACATGGCGCGGATATCTCGGAAAATTTGATGCCACGATTCCTTACTGGTATTGGTATAGTAATTACATCAGGTGATTCGAAACATCGAATCGAAAAAAATGTCGATTCTCAAATTCCGAAAGACAGCAAATGACAACAGCGCGCGCTGGCGTATGACACTAAACTAGTATACATATCAATATAATGCTGCGCTTTTTGAAAGTCTATCCATCTATCGGTTCGTCACCACGCACCTCAATGGCACACCGATAAGATGTCGGAACGCATAATATATTAACCTAATTACTTCATTAAACATAATTACGAAAGTTGTTCATCAAATTGATTTCGTCGAAACGCGAGTCATCAACCCAAAAAACAAAGATAACATACGATAGATATTACAGTTTTTGATGGCGATCAACATTGGTCGTCGAGCATCCAATATCTTTTCTCTTCATTTTTCGTTCATTTAGATTATCCTGTGACTCGGTGTGAAACATATACACCTTTGTTTGGTATGAAAAAATAACGGCACATTTGAACACCACACTTTTGTCGCGCAATTATCTTTGAGCTTTTCAGTTGTCTCTTGGAAGAGTGAATTCACAATTTCGAAACCAAATGTTGTTGAAACAGGGACAAAATTGATCCCAACGTGAGAAATACGTGTATTAAATTATGCAAAGATAAAGACGTAGACTTTTTCCAGATCTTGTTTTTTAGGTTGTTGTTTGGCTTGATCTCTTAGAAATGTTCAAATTTTATAAAGTTTTGTGTAACATCACAAATTATGATGCGTGGTCGTGTAATCGGACTTCGATCATGACAGGCCGCAATAAACGAATTCATATTTTTGTCGACACATTAAAACGATCGAATCAACTCAAATGTTTGATGACCTCTCGGTTTTTCCCTGACTAGATTTGTATTCAACTCCTACGAGTTTTTCTCTTATTAATGGAGCACATTATTGAGAGATCATTGTGGATAGCGCTAACCAGAACAGACTTCTGAATGCTCGTCCCAAGCAGAAACCTTAAAACAAAAGGAAGCGTAACATGTAATTATGTAATTCCAATTCGAAATGATATTATAGATATATTATACATAGAATTCCTAAGTTCATTACCTGACATTCGCGACTGCAATACCACTGATTACCACACCCGGCACAAACAAATTGAGCTGCACGTTCATGACATCCTTGGCACCGTGGCGGAGTATCCCTATCCTCCCTATTGTCGCGTGTACCTGTACTCCGTCTTGTATCTCTCTCTTCAGCAAGAGAATTTTCTTCCTCAACATCATCCTACAAATAAAAATTCCATCAAAAACGTACGTAATAATCTTAATATTATTTTTTCACGTTCTTCTTCAATGCACTTACAACATGAACAATATTGTTCGTGGGCGTTGTTGGTAATGGAGTATTGACAACTGGAGTAATTGTTATTTCAGTTCTTGCCTACAACAACATGGAGATACCATCTCAAAAATGTACCTACCTAAATATGTGAATATTAATCATGTTGGATAAAAAAACAAATACCTTTGAAGATGAGAGAAGATCACTGATTGTAACTGAATTGGACCCTTGATATGACTGAAGAAGATGTTGAGCTTGTGTGGACTGATGTTGTCCAACTGATCCCGATGGAGGGGTATTTCTATCACGCTCTGGTGCTGTTAATAGTCGCGCGAGAGTTGGAGAAAATGTTGTGGGTCGCGGTGACTGACTCTTTGTCAATATACCATGAAGGAGTGATCCTGTCTGAAGGGGCGTGGTAGTTGAATTCATTATTGTGGGCGATGGTGCAACCGGATGCAACGTCACATCAGGATAATTTTGTGGTGTTTTGACGGGTTCACCTTGTTGTTGACTCAGCTTAGCAAATTGCACAAGAACATCCTTAAAACTCATGGTATTATTCACATCATTGGCATTATTATTACTTTTGCACGAATCAGTACTCGATGGTCTTGAATCACCATGACTGGTATCGACCATGGCACCACCAGCTCCAAGACCTATATTGACTGAATTACGCATCCTACGACCACGTCTTGGCACCATTTCCGGATGTCGCAGTCTGTAATCAGCTATAATCGATCTCACATCAACAGTCGGACCTTGACGTCCCTCACCAATCTGCCGATTTTCCGCACTTTGGTCAATCGAACGTCTTTGCTTGCGTCCGTTATCATTGTACAACTTTGATGAAGTCGCCGACGATGTATTCCTTTGAGATTTTTGGTGACGATTCGTCATTTCATTATCTCTTTTCATGATCACTCTCGTGAAATCATCATCAGTCATGCGACGTGAACTTTCTTGCGTTGTTTCTGATTGTGATTGATTGGTAAATTTTTCGTCATTGTTCATTCTCGAAGTGTTCGACGATTCCTGAGTATCACGTAGTTCTTGGTTGTGTTCTCTACATGATTCCTCCCATTCTGGTAATACCGATAGACTTGCTGGTGGTAGATTATCTGACATTGAACTATTACTTTCGAGGAAGCTCATTACTTGTCGTTTCCTTTCTACTCGCAGATATGCCTCTTCCTTGAGTTTCCGCATGCTCAGTATTTCGTTCCATTCCATTTCTTTAGCGCGGGCTAGCTCGTCCAACGCCTGAAAAAAAAAAAATCCAAAAATTAGAACGATTAGTGGAGCGAAATATGTAACGAAATATGAGAAATTAACACGAACTTGAACTTCAGCACGCAATTCGTCCGCCCTGGTAGCGAGTTCTTCAGCACCAATTCTCTCACAACCAACAAGAGAGTCAATATATCGCTCTCTTTGCTCTAAGCATATTCTCTTTGGATTACCATTTGCGGGAAATGTATTGTCATTTGACCGTCGTTTACGCATTACTTCTTTATTATTCGTCTTAGGTTTTTTTTTCACTTCAGTTATATCGTCCTCGGTTTCCGAGTGATTCTCTTTTTTCACGGCAGCAGTAGTACCACTACCGATACTACAAAGGCTTTCAACTTTAATACGGCCGGTGGCAGCTGATGTTCCCGTAGCTGTCTCTTCAGGTAACGCTGCTCCATTCTGACGATTTTGTGGTATTCTCAGAGAATCACTCATCTTGTCTGCAATTTTTTTCTCATTCACATTTTTATCATCACCAGTTGTACTAGTTGTGCCACAATCCATCGCATGCATCTTGTTCAAACTGTAACATAAAAAAGGAATGAGGAAATATTGAAATGCGTGAATGGCAGTTTAAAAAATTTCAATTTTTTTTCTTATCATTACGAGATGAACGACTTCTTCAACAGGAAATATCAATATGAATAACGCACTCGGCAGCATATTGAAGGGCAGCGAGAGAGAAAAAGGGAGGTGCAGAGGTGCATTATTGTCCGGTGGTTTATATATTTTTGACTCTGAGCACAACGATCACTCGACAAACAAAAAATTATAACTGATATTGGTACTTGAGCCGAACATATAGGAGCAAGAGACAACGAAAAATCATATAGATAGAGGTGTCGAAGAGGGACAAATAGAGATACCAAGTAAGAGGAAGTTCAACAGCGTCGCTAACTACAAAGTTCGTTGCACTCATGGCAGTTCGCCGTGCGACCGCCCGTTCGACGTCATCCTCGCTGCTTTTTGAACCGACTTTATACAAAACAGAAAAATTTTGAACTGACAGGCGAGAGAGTATAAACAAATCTAGGAATATCAGTAACTGAATAAATGGAAAAAAAATCTTTTGTCTTTGTTAAAAAATATTAAAAAATAGCTACGAACTGTCATTGACTTCCATCCTCAATCTTACGGATTTTTTATCATTCACGTTGGATTGGAATAATTGTGGAAGAAAGCGTGGCATAGAGCGAGTGAACGGTTTTCAGAATATGAGAAAGTGAAAGGAAAAGAGTAACTAACACGTGACGTGACATCAACTGGACCAAAGCGTCGGTGGATTGTAGAATTTAGTAATGGGGTAGAGGAGAAAAAAAGCGTCAATAATAATCACAGGGACGTGTAAGATGAAAGAGAAGAAAAAAAGGTGATATTCCAGGACGAAGACAAAGTCATTGAGTGTATCACGGGATTTGAAGTTTGAAATGAATTATATAATAAAATTATATAATGGTAATGTCGAATCTGCATCGAAGAGAATAAAATGGTGACATTCATACGAGAATTATAGCAAAGAATATAGAAAAGGGCATAATTCGTCAAGAGGCTGAGGGACAAAAGTAAAGAGGGCAGAGTGAAAACCAAAATTGTGACACTGACCCCATGTTCGGAATATATGTAGTTAATATGTTTAATGACTTGTCTTATCACTAATTATATATACATTCCAGAGAGGAGAACCTCGACCCCATTGGCGTCACACTTATGACGCCATCACATTTCACAGATACACACGTACATGTGCATCTGTCAAGGCCGCAAATTCTGCTCTCTACTCTCACTATCAATACCTTGATTCACCACTATCCATGTATACAATTAGACACTTGACTCACCGGCATGCGGGTTTTAATCCGAGTGCAAGTAAAACATCAATTCCTGTAATTTTTTGTTCAAAATTATGGCGTCTTTCATCATTATCACAATCATATATATCATCATTATTTTCATCGTCAACATTAGTGTCACCCCTATTGTTAACATCTTGTACACTCAATCGCTCATGCCGTTGTTGATGACTCTGGTTGTGATGTTTATTTCTGTAATAATGTTCATCACCGTCATCAACCATTTTATCGCTCGAGTCAATAATTTTTCCATGTGCGACCTTGAGAATTGACCTCTTCGCATCCTCCACCAACATTTTGGTTACCGGTTGTACATTAACAGGCACACCAATTGTTGGTACTGCACCACGGCGCAGTCTACTGCGCACCGGAAGACCAAGTACCAAATGTTCCATGTCTTTCTCGTACGAATCATTGGTGAAGTGTAATGAACATATGCGGGCTGTCTGTATATTGAAGGGTATGTCACCATTTGATAGGGGAGCGCGACCACATGCGCGTACCCATCTCGCACGCACTTCCGGTATTTGGGGGAATCGATGGTAACGAATACGACGACCTCGAGTACGGCGATGACTATTTCGGCACGTTGCGACAGCGCACTGTGGCATGTTTGCTTCTTATTTCTTTGGATTCACTGCAATACTATTCTCACCCACACCAGATTATTGTTGTGATTGAATTAGCAAACTAATCGAGGCCTCATAACATATGATAACGATGCTTTGAGGTTTTCTCCTGTGTGCCTAGCATCACCATAGACCTCAAAGTGTCCTACGCCATCTTTGAACCAGTCAGAGAGCCTGGTAGCGGGTAGGAGAAGCCGGCTTCGCGACCTGCCATTCATTCATTTAATGTCTTTCTTTGTATCTCTATACGATATTCGGATTTTTTTAAGGTTAGACTATGTAGTTCACACATTATAAACACACAAGTATAAAACAGTGGAACACCCGAATAAATACCACGTGTTGTTGTTTCCAACATCAATGTTTATGGTCACAAAACTGAATATTCATTTGCTCAATGGTTTTGTTCAACAACACCATTTATTGTAAATGACACCGTGGTGAGCTTGGTATGACCAGAAAAAAATGATGGAACATTAAAATGAATTATGGTGTCCCCGAACATATACACACACTCCCGAATACACACAAACAGACTCGTACGAGATCCCATAGACGAGTGAGGAGAAGCATGCGTGACACTCAGCGTAAACGCTCGTACGTTTTGTGCCCGCGAGAGGTCGAAAGGGCATCGCGGTACCGCCCTGCTCCGGAGAAGAAAGGACACCAAATCTGTCGATGTATGTATGTATATATATATATAATGGTCAGTGTAGTTTACAGGAGTGTAACATGAAAGCAGTTGCGTCTGTGATTATAAAAACAGGGGTGATATTGTCGCTGTGAGATCAAAAATTCATCAGATCGTCTTCATCTTCGGATTGGTTCTAAGTTATTAATTAGCTTATGAGTTGTCTATCTCCACGAAACTCAACATCAGTCTTTCATCTTTTTCCTCTTTACATTATTATACTCTGAAAGCAGATGATTGCCGTGTGGTATTGTAACAGAATATAGCAATCAAGTTTGTTGAGTAATGACGAATTATTAGTCTAAACGCTGGTATCAATGTAACACTTATTCAAGATGATAGTGGTTGCAATAAATATTAAATATACATTAATGTATATGTATATGTATATGTAATGACGAATGTGTGAGCGCGTGAGAGGAGCGACTATGACAATAGCGACGACGATAACAACGGTACAACGACAGTGATAGCAGCTGCTGCGTCTTCGCCTCGTGTCTCCACATAAAACATTATGAACCCGTGAACCAATGATGGCCGTGCGAGCCTTGCAAAGGGCGTTATAGCAAAATGGTGGGGTCTCAAAGCAGAGGGAGAAGCGCGCGCGCGTGATTGTATGAATGTATTGAATACAGTATTGAAAGTGAGAGTAAAAGATGGGCTGGCGTTATAAATGGAGGTGGATAGGGATGTAGCATGGAGTACTAGGTTCAATACAAACTGTTCTTAGTCTCTCTATTCCTACTACGTCCTTCCAAGCATTTAAAACAGAGGCAGAAAGTGGAAAGGAGTTATTGGTTTGGACTGGGATTTCAATAACCTTGAACACCCTAACGATAAAGAAGATACCTGCGAAGCATCTGTTGCGTGAGCATTTACAAGTTGAGAAACGAAAATTGTCCCTTTCAATCTTTCCACGCATTTTAATGCCCCCCCCCCCCCCCCCATCCCGTGACTTTTCAAGCCAGCCTTTGAGTTATCTTGGCATGCATAGGTTTTGAACCACCGCACTCGATATGTCCACCACTCCACATATTGATGAATATGCTTCATGCGTCGAACTATCCTATTGCTTTAATGCCAATTCTATCACAATTACATTTGGATGGAATTCGAATTATATGTAAACAATGAGAATAGATAACTAGAAAACGCAAAAGCAAATGAACGAGGCAGAAAAGAGGAGTAGTGCGTGAGACAGAAAAAGGGGAGAGATACTCTTCATCCTTGAGGTGGGGTCCGGGCCACCCCACTGCGTTTGCTATGGGATCAATACCCGACGCAATCCGTACCTAAGTCCATGCCATCGTTCACCCTTCCCGCTGCTCTCCCGGTTCTTGGGTGCGCTTCCATATTCCCTTCCTCGTTCGAAGCGACACTAATTTTTACTCAATCGAAAAGAAAAAAAATTATTAACTAAGTAACGAAGGAGCTGATATATAAACTTTTTTTCGCTCGACTTTCCATGCAGCCATTTCCGTGAATCATTCTAGTATCTCAGTCTTCCCTTTCCATATTTTTTCAGTAATATAACTTTTCACACATTCCCGTCTCACCATATGTACCCTATCCGGTTTACAGGTATCGAAAATTTTGTCCGACCTTTTTGCAATACGCAATTAGCCATTAAGAATGTTTCAACCTTAATCGAACATTCAGCATGCATCGTATCGATCCTCAATTGTCATGAATTCATAAGTACATGCTCAATAAATCGGCGCTAATGTCTAGAGTCTGATTCATATGAGCGGCTGATCTCAACAACAGATCCTGCTGTGGAAGTAGGAACCCAAAGTCAGACCGCTTTTGAGAAGGACGTGTGATGAAAGATGGTGGAAACTATGCAATGGGGGCTGTTGAGAAACAGAACGCATCTGGCATCTCGTTTAGCGTGTTGTAATTTTCCTATCCTCTCCAGACTTCATCTATGTATGTGTCCATTGTCTGTATTCCTTTTTTCCCTAGGGCTTGGACACAAAATCCAAGGGTCGTTTCCCGATCCATACATGCAGTGAGCTCAACGAAACCGGAGAATTTAGAGGGGACAAGTGAGACCAGTATCAATGCGGCGGGCCATGGTAATCGGTACAAGTGTGTCATTCGCCCTTTCTAACTTCACTTTCTTGTCTTTTCCATCATTTCATCCTATTTATATATCAGGTGGTCATGTAAACTTGAAAAGACAGCAACAGTGCATAACGGCCAGTCTAGTGAGAACTTCGTTCCGACACGGTACCAACTCAGTTGGAATTATTTGGTACATGTACAACCCCCTTTCACTCATTACATTTTGATACCCTTCCTATATCTGTAACGCCCCACTCACAATATCCCACCTATAAAAGAAGTTTGCCGCTGCTTACAATGCTATATGAAAGGGTGAAAACATCCCTACACATCGTTGGCAATCTGAACCATCTTCTCCCACTTTCTGCGCAACACCTCGGTGTATATCGAAGTCTATATGAGGACGAGGAGGGCATTTGTAAAAGAAACAATTCCAATACTCACCATTTAATACTGCGTTTTATAATGCTCGTAACAATTCTCTGGGATTTTCTTGACGGTTGTTGCAAAGCGGTTGTTATAGTTACGACCCCTTTTGATGTATTCTTCATCATTTTAGATTGAATGTTATGCCTTGATGATTTTTCGATCCATTGGGTTACATGGCATTGCACTTCTTCATCTTCCGGCGGATCCACGAGTTCATCAACATTTAGTACATCACGGGCAGCTGTTGCGAGACCTACGATTCCCAATTCAGAATCACCGAAGTCACTTTGATTTTTAGTGACCATTGTTGCTGATATTTTCGTTCGATTCAGACATTCTGTATTCATTGACTTTTTTTCATGCTTGTCTGAAAACAATTGTAGCTTATTAGAATTTATTTCTGTGATCCCAGAAGCCACGTGCATCTTTTCTGAGATCGGATTCGATTCGGGTTTGCTGTGTCGAAATGAAGAATCGTTACAGATTACATCGTTATCCTCTGATGGTATGGGTTTTTTTTCAGGTTCAACGACCTCATTGGGAAATTTCTGCACGTTTGAATTCGAAGCAGACGCGCTAGTGGCATCATTAACATTGCTCTCCTCAGTTCGTAATAACTTGATGTTGTCATCAACTTGCTTTTGTTCATCAAAATTGTTTGTTTGAGATTCTGTATCGGATTTATGATATAATGGTGATGTGGTCGATGATCCTGAACGAAGAGGAGAATTTCCATCCTCAGGATTCTTGATTATCGGACTCTCCGACATTTTCAAATTTCACATCACATTGCAACGTATTCCTTCAGATCAAATTTGGATATGAACCGGTCCTCAGGACTCGAACAAAATGCATATACAAACAATGTAAACAATAGCGACCTTCGCTAAATATTGTCGAAGACTTTCTAACTGTGAAATTTTCTGTATCAGCTGACAGTACAAAAAGTTCTCTGTCGGTAAATTTTAATGAAACTTCAATATCCTCAGCGCATTTTGTCACATTTGAAATTGTCTGATGGGTAAAATACTTTTTTGCTTGCTTCCTTTTTGTGTTTTTCTCACTAAATAACACATGTGGGATTGTTGAAGGGTAACTTGGAATAATTGGGTTAACTCACTGTAAAATTTGGCAATACACTTTTTCATCGTACAGCTAACACTGACAATATCTTCTGCATTTTTTCCACGTGTTAGAATACGTTTATACTTCAAGAGAAAAATCCAAGATACTATTTTAATAGTATCGCTTACAATATTTTTAGTGGCTGGATTTCACAATTACGAATATATAACCAGTTGTATTCAATATATGGTCATCATAATTGTCTTTGATCAATGCATGCAGTTTCTCCAGATTTTGTTCTGCATTCAACGCCTTTCACAATTGTTCGCCCGATCAATCACTAATGCACATTAATCACAATTGTAACGTATTGAGGCTGATAATAGTGTACGTTGAACGTTAATAACTCTTCTATTCAGAAAATTAAAACAAAACTATTTCAGAGGATTCTTTCGAATCTTTCGGATGATCATTCTGTGATTGAATGTACGATTTAATGTTTAACAGATCACACTTCGGCATCATCAAGCATAGCAGTATCATAACATAACCTCTCTCGTTATGTTTATCCAACTTTTCGACAGATCCTTGGAGTGTATGAAAAAAAAAGTAATTGTTCGTGTTAACTGTAAAATTAATAGTGAGTTAGTAGAAGGAAGATGGATGCGAAAGTGAGAGAGAATGACTGAGAGAGACTAACCGGGATGGAAGAGTCGAAAAATAGAGAAGAGGTGTGCCTCGTGAAAACTACTCACGACAGTTAGGCGTTTGATTTCTTAAACATACAGTTAAGTTACAGTACACTGAATTCTTCTCCTTCATTTTTTCCGAATTTATATAATATACCTAATTATTCAAACGCCGTTCAATATGAGAAAATCGGAAACGCGATGACACCATTGCAATTGCTCGGTAAAACTTTGTACCGCTTTTGGGGCTAGTGACCTTTGTCCAACTCTCCCGCTCTCTCCTTTCCTCGCTCAATCTTGCTCTCTTCTTCTATCTCACACTCTCGGTCTTCTCAGAGTACTTCGGGGGACGTTTTCTAGAATGTGTGAAGAAGATGGAGTTAATGACAACAGTGTGAGTGGAAGGAAGTGAAAATGTGGTTGCGATTTAAGATAACAATGAGCCATTGGTATGTTGGTAGATGGTGCCAGCCATCAAATTCCTCATAGTGCCAACGCGGGTAATGCATGTCGAATTTGAAGAAAGACAATACCGCAATAACATCTGAAATCTTTTTTTTATTGAACAATCATGAAAATGATAGATACAATCAACTTCACGTAATTTTTTAATCTAACCTTATGCTTACGAAATGTTGATGCTATAAAGTTTTATGCTCCCAGTGTATTCACAAATGAATGGGAAGCGCGCCAAAAAAAATGAAAATTGTTTGGAAATTACGTTATACGCCATTTCTTCTAGTTATTCTGCGTCGTGCAGTAACGAGGGGGCTTTTTATTTCTTTTTTTTTTTATTCAGTTTCGTTTCATGAGTTCATCAAATTCATAGTGAACTTTATAATAGCAATGATCAATTATTTATTCGTGATTATTCTAACCGTTGACAAAGATTAATAAGTGTCAAAATGGGGAAAGGATTCAACAACTATATGTGCAAAAAATTTTTCCATCCAGCATCGCGGGATAATTTGAAGCGGGTAATGTATACTGCAATATGTAAACTTGATAGTGTTGATATGATGCTTGTATTTCACAATTATTTATATTATTCCTTCTTTTGTAGGTATGGATGGCGGAACAGCAAGCCGATGCGTATAAGAAAAAACAGGAGGAATTACGTGTGCAGTACGAGAAGGAACAAGATCTTCATAATAACAAGTCGGTTTAACTACTCTTAGGTTAAGTTTATGCTGTTTATTATTGGATAACAGGGAATGCGAATCTTGAGTTGAATGGATTGCACGATGAAGAATCAGCATTGCTTTCAACAAAGCGCTTTATAAACATTGAGTATATTTTTCGTAATCAATATTTGATAGAAATTTCCGCGTCACAGATTGAGAAACCTCTGACAAAATGGTCGAATTTTTATCAGTATGTCACAGAATGAACTTGCATGCGTATTGGGTTGGGTATTGAACTTGAATTCAACAAGATAAACTTCTCAAGACATGAACTGACGCGATACTTCAGTATTGAATGGAAGAAAGACGTCTTTTGCAACATAATTTTAACAATAAACATGCTAGGACTGTGTTCCAAAAATGTTTCCACTGACGAGCTGTATGACATATCCTTACATTGAATATCTAGCAACAGGATAATTAATCAATCTTATTCTATCTCAGAGCTATACTAAGCAAGGAAAGCAAGGATAAATTGAGTGTGAATTTCATGTACGAAGCGCCTCCCGGTGCACGAAAAGAACGAGAGAAAGAAGATAATGAGCCCGAATATAAATTTGAATGGCAGAGAAAATACAATGCACCAAGAGAAAGTTATTGCAAAGGCGACAGTGAAATTCGCGATCAACCTTTTGGAATTCAAGTGAGAAACGTTAGATGTATCAAGTGCCACAAATGGGGTCACATTAATACAGGTAAATAATTGTATTAGCACATAGATATGTATATGTATGATACTAAGAGGTAGACAAGCTCTGAAGCGAAAAATTGATTCAATCTTGGGACTTTAGTTTTTTCTTCATATAATTTCCGAATCTAACTTTGAGACAGAAATTCGAAGAATTAAAGAAAGAGTTCTTATTTTTCTCAGTAGAAGTTCTGCTATAAATGATTCCACAACGATGAAAAATAATTCATGTATAACTATTGATCTACATATTTACGAAATAAGATTAGTTGACTGTGTCCCCATTATTCAATAGATATACTTCGACATTTCATAAAATTCTAAAGTATTATACAATCTATCTAAGGCCCTAATGCATTTCATGAAATACCTCAAAATTTTAGACACTTCGTGTAACTGAGAGACCGATACACGACTTGTCTGCAGTTCGTGAAGTGTTTAATTTCATGATCTGTCTACGACATATATACCGTATACATAATGATAATCTGATGCGTAATCATAATCTCAATCATTTCGCAAATCCAAAATCCCTAATTTTACGCTAATTCGAATTATTTTGAGATTGTATGACACATAAGGAATTGGAATCTTCCCGTTACACTGTGAATTTTTTTTTCAAAGATAAGGAATGTCCATTGTACAGTCGAGCGATGAGTGAGGTGATGTCAAATCAAGGGCCAGCTCAAAACAGTCCTGATGCACTGACACTTGTCCAACAAATGCGTGACGATGGTTTGGCATTGAAAAAGTATGTACACAGTGACGGGACAATTAGAGGAAAAGAAGTTGCTTGATTATTGTGATGATCATGAGTTTTTTCATCTTTTCATAGGTCAGCATTGAGTGCGCAACAACACCTACGAGTTCCGGAACATGAAGATGAAATGGTTTCAGGGGATGATGAAATGTCTGAGGAAGCATTTTTCAATTCTCTATCAAAAAAAGAGAAAAAGAGACTTTTGAAGTATGATCATTTATGTCGACATCCGTATTTATATAAAATATATAGAGCGGGTATGCTAGTAAATAATACTCTCTTATTATAGAAAACTTGAGAAGTTGGAGAAACGGAAAATGAAGAAGGAAGCGAGGAAACGAAAAAGTAAAAAGGAGAAGAAAAAAAAATTACGTAAACATGAAAATAGTTCAAATAGCGAGAGTAGCAGTTCTGGTTGCAGTAACGGCAGTGAATCTGATAATTCGAGCGTCGTCGACGAAAGAATGCGACGAAAAAAGAAAAAATCCAAAGAGCAGCATCATTCAGTTTCTAGTGCAGGATGCGAGGACGAATTCAAATTCAAGAGTAATCGGCGATCTGGTAACGGAGAATTATCAATTGATGGAAGGAAAAGTGCTGACGGATACAGTGATCGACGATATTCCAAGTATGATGGGAGGAGTCCCACCAATAGGGCTGAAAGTTATAGGGATCGATACAGAGTTGATAGAAAGCGTAAATATCACGAGTCGGATGATGAAAGAGTTTATGGACGCGATATCAAACATAGAAGGAATTAGAATGATTGTTTTCAATAAAATGAATACTTAAGGTGATAATTTTATGGAAAATTTTCTCTCCATCTGTCCAGAATCGAACCTTGTTCCGAAAATTCACAATAGGCATTTCCCTATGAAATATATGCATGAACGAGCAATGTATGTATTTACATGTTTATTAATAAAGATTACTTGTATTGACAACATATTACAGGTTGTGTAATTGAGAATAAACATGAAAACATGTATATATATATGTAAATTTGTCAGATAGCACGGAATAAAATCAATGATCCATTAGCAGTATTGGTAAGACGTTTATATTTTTTATTTACATTGACAGTATTTTTTCGATGAATTTATTCATTCACTCTTTCTGTTCCGCGTTTAAGAGAATATTATTGTTTCTCTATTAACAATTAAATAATTCATTTTCATAAGTGAACCATATCTGATACACATGTACGCACGCCCAGATTCATACGTGACTCTGGGATACATAAAGGAAGCCAATAATTCTTTCTCTCGCACTGTTTTCTGTCAGAATGATTTTTTTTTTTCCCACGCAAAGAAGAAATCTGATCTCTACGTGGTTGCCTGTGCATGATACGTGTCCACCTCCGCATCATGGATATACACTATAGAATATTTTTAATTACATTAATTATGCCTGCACTTTTCTTCAAGAATTTAGCCCTTCCCTTTATGGAATCTATATGTATTTTGTTTCCGTGTCCTCGGCGATGAAGATAATCATTATTAGTTACATCATGAGCTATTCGAGCACCTGCAATCTTAATGAACACTTGGGTAACTTTTTTGAGTTTGTATCAAGTCATTGAATGTACGAAAAATAAACAACTTCGTATAATAGAATCAGATAATGCTATTGCATTTGTTCAGCAGATCATCCACATGATAAATCGGTCGTATAATTTTGAAACTCAGTTTCTCGTGTGAGAAACAACGCTGAATTTTCTTTGCAAAGCACGAGTTTCTCCAGAACAAAATCCACAACGACGTAAGTCTGACAATAAATACCAACCATGTGACGGATCGTGCTGATGCAATTTCATATACCACATGGACGCGAAAATCTGCGTGCATTTCTTAACAAATTGAGAGGAATAAAACAATCTGAACGTTATCACAAAGTCCTAGTACCATCTAACCAATTTGAATAATTTTCCGACGGTTGCTTCAAGTTGTTTATAATGGCTACAGACATTCGGTATCCATAATCGAGGAATATCAGTCCATGTTTTTTTATGAGCCATGGATTGCTCGAAATTTCATACTGCAGAATAATTGAGAATAAAAAAAAACATTGAAAAATTTCATTTCATGTAATAAGGTGCGAGTGAAGGGCACGTACGCAATCTACCACTTCCGCCACCGCGGTTGTTCACCGAAATTTTCAACAAAGATAATATTCTTCACCATGCATCGGCTTTCGTTGTCTTATCACTATTCGGGAAAAAAACGCTTTGCACATTGCAATCACTGAATAAGGTTGGTAGAAATATTCGTTTGACGTTTTCTGTTTACAACATTGAATATCTCGGTAAAAATGGGGAAACCATACAGGGCGACGTAGGGGGTGAATAAAACTACACCTCGCAAAGAAAATTCATGAATCTAACTTTGAACAGAATGTAAATAGTATTAGTTGAATTACATAAACACATGGCACAACTTCATCTTATCTAACATGATTCTCGAAACAGACGCAATGAAATGTGAAGAAAAAAAAGATAATCAAAGTTTAACCAATTTCCATAACCTATTTAAACATTTGACCATGATCTCTCTCGCATCATGGATAATCAAAGCCTTTCAATGTTCGCATTTCTATCGTATTTTTAGGTACTTTACTTCCCTTTAACAAATTGATGTTGAACACTAGATATAATATATCACAAAACTTCACTAACCTCACGAACAAAAATATTTTCAATTGTTTGCCGGCTGGTTTTTTATTCCATAGCTTGTGTCCAATCAACTCATTTTAAATCGACATTCCAGCACAAGAAACGAAAAAAATACGATATCGGAAGGTTTCGAAGAGTGAACACAGTTAAATCATTCGTGTTCCACACAACTATGAGCGCCCAGATATCTGTCCCAAGTCCATCATATCTATGTCGTCGAGATTAGTTCGCCCAAGCTGTGGGAACCTACATACAATAATTGGAAAAGTCTACTTTGCCTTTCTATTTCGAATCCAATTCATGATAATTTGATACCTGTGCGATGGATGAAGATGTGATCGATGGTTCGTCTCCGGAGTTCTCGCAAAAAAACTTCTACTATATCTACCCATATTATCACGACGAGGTATCGAACTGTATATCGAGTCAAGTACACTTGGCGCCACATACGTGAATCCCTTGAAAAAAAAACATCGATTTCAAACAAACAAATTCATCACAAATGGCATTCCATTATTTATTACATTATATACTTTTACCTGGAATATCATATTCGCGGATTCACTAAGCGTACTTTCAACGGGTGAGTCTACTGGCACTGACGTTGTGAATTGCTCATCGAATTGTGATGTATCATCAACACCAGTTAACGATGGTCTAAATGGTGGCTCCAGTTTGCGCGAAATAACATCTTGCCAATTAATATGTTTGAAAAAATTGTGATTCATAATTGGTTCCGCATCGTCAAGTCCTGAACCTAACCTCTGAGTCACTTGCCGTTTAAGCAGCTTGCGGATAAGATCACGTGCGTCTGCCGTCATATATTGTGGCAATGCCAATTTGCCTTTGAGAATTTTTTCAATTGTTCTTTTGCGATCGTCAGAGGCGAATGGTGGCATACCAGTTAACATATCAAACATCAGCGCACCAAGACTCCACCAATCTACAGCCTTACCGTGGCCAGTGCGAGTCAATATTTCTGGAGCCATGTACTCAATTGTACCACAAAAAGTATGGGTGACGGTACCTTCTTGAATGTGTTCCTTGCACAGGCCAAAGTCCGTGAGTTTCACATGACCCTCACGATCCAAAAGAATATTTTCTGGTTTCAAATCTCGATAAATGATACCCAATTTGTGTAGATGTTGAAGTGCAAGAATGATTTCCGATAAATAGAAGCATGCTGTGTCTTCCAAAAAAATTCCTTCGCGATCTAAATATGTGAACAACTCACCACCACACAAATATTCCAAAATCAGATAGAGCTTTCCACCAGTTTGAAAAGCGTATATCAAATTCACAATAAATGGATGCTTAACAGCCTCCAGAATATTCCTCTCGGCTTTTGTATGAGCGGTGTCTTTTTGGTTTCGTATAATTGAAGCTTTGCGTAACACTTTCATTGCAAAAATACTTCCCTTATCTTTCCCAGTTACTTTGCGTACTTGGAAAACTTTTCCGTATCCACCTTCGCCTAAAATTTTGCATAGCTCAAAGTCTTTTGGTCCGACCTTTTCCTGCCCAGGATTAACCATTTCCTCGGAAAGTTGAACTCTCTCCACGTTTCCTGACCTAAATCATTAATACCGATTTCAATGACAGTCTATTATATGAATAAAGAGCCGAAAAAAACAGAATACTCACGCCATCATAACACATTCATCACTGGTCATAAATTCAGCCTAGAAAGGGAAATTTAACATGAAATTTTGCAAAATACGATAAATAAATTGAACGAGAATTAATGGGTATTCATTTTTTTCACCTCGCCAGCATCAACAATATCATCATCCGGTTCGTCGTCTTCAACATTGTCGCCATCGTGGAGTTCAATGTCAAATATTCCAGCCATATTTCTGATTGTTGTGTCGAGAGGTTTCACCGATTACATTTAGCAATAATGAACGTTTTGCATGAAAACGTGAATGATACCAGAGTTATCTCAATTGAGGTCGTCAGACAGTGTTCCTTTTAATAACAAATCGTCACTTAATTTTGGTACTTTTAATTAAAATCCAATAAAATACGCTGCTTTCTAATTTTTCTTTGCCTTCTCCCTTTCGACAAGCAATATAGAATAGCAATTGAGGCGAACAAATTCAACGGACCAGAGCTTACTGGCAATACATACGCGCCATATACAATTCATGAAATCCCAAAGCTTATGCGTATATCTACATAACCTCACATACGCAATACGAATAGATACCGTGATAACTTAGTTGCGCCACTGTGGCACCATTACCATGATATGAAAAGTTTGTGAACGATATTATACCAAAATAAATTCAAAATGAGGTATTTTTGGAATACAGATTCAAAACAGATGGGATCTGTATATTCCCATAGAGTCAATGCCTGTGATGGAGGCCTGTGTGTTTCCGCCCCATTTTTTTTGAGGAAAATTTTTGCGGTACATTCAAAGTTGACGAAATGATGTTTTTGCGTGATAGCGACCAAACTATTCGTCTGAGAAAAAATACGCCTCATAAAATTTGTAAATATCACCAAGACACATAATTTGGTTGATTGCATATTAAGATTGACCAATTTGTTCTTTTGCAAAGTAGAAGAAACATGCGAGAAGTCATTTTTACAATAACGAATTACCCATGCAATCATGCATGTAGATCCTTCAGAATTTCAAGATGAATGTCTCTTTGTATCAATCGGATAAATAATTTTTGAGATAATCCATTTTTTGTAAAGAAAAAAGCAATTTTCTCGCAAACAATTTCGAGGAAGGAGTATTATCGCAAGCCGCCCAAACTTGGAAAATATAACTCCCAAAAAGTTCCTCTATCTTATAGACTTAAAGACAACATGATTCGTTACAATTAAGTGGATGAAAAATAAACCTGAAGAAGGGGTACAATTTTCACTTATTGACAAATGAAAATAGCAGCGCCATTTTCAGTAATACATTATTGAGATGATTATCATTCAAAAGTTGTTCTTATGAAACGAATTTCAATGAAAAAATATAAACTCGAAGCCAAGTAGAAAGGGTACAGCGGTCATCTTGACTAAGTGTTGCTGATATTTTGCATCAACAAAATAATGCTGCTACAACGGAAAACATCCGTTCATCTTGGAAGGAATGATAATTGTTACATGAATAAAGTTACAACATGATTTAACCTCCACTTTTTTAAAATTAATAGAGAGTATTATACGTTCTTTGTGTGCAAACAACTTTATACTTAGTCTATTAGTTTTGGCAGGGTTGATAAACATCATCTACTAATCAAGTAGGACCGGAATTTCCAATAATATGCCGAAATCTTTCGACTCCTTTGATCGTGGGCGCGTTAATAATCATGCAAAATTCCCGACAAAAGAACATAAGTGCTCACAGTGTTGAATTCTGCTGTATTCTCATTATCACGTAAAAATACTTCTAAATTCCCAATGAAAATATTATCTCCGAAAGTTATAATGTTTCTCAGCTCATTGTACAGTGATGGTGCATCTGGTGGGAAAGTATTGGTGCAAAGTGATTCATTGCATAAACTTGATGATTCTGATAGTTTTCCAAGACTTTTTAACACAAACTAAAATACTGGTCAATTCATCAATTGAAAATTGGATGGTATCCTCCATGTTAGGATTAGACTGGTAGTTTCTGATTATCCTGTCATCCAAAACATACGTTTGAAGTAAACTATCAATGGCTTCGTAACATGAAGAAAAATCATTATAAGCTGTTCATTTTAATTGCACGACAAGATACAATTGAAGAATATTTTGATTATATATACAACGATTTATTTGTTATCACCATCACATGCATACAATCTTTGAGAATCAGAACTATTATTATTTCGCTTATGTTTTGAACCCTTCATCCGGTGAACATATGGATTCCACATCCATCAGACAATACCTCATCATCCTCAAGACTGGAGACACTACAAAGTAATTCCAAGATTAATAGCATCTCCGGAATCATTGATTCAAACTGAAAAGTTGATAATATTTAAAGAAATCATTTGCGCATCATGATATCAATGTCTGAGCGATATTCTCATTAAATTTAACAGAAATGATGATGATGATACCATCGTCATACGAAATAATGCAATTAAGTATGATAATTTCCTATGTAATAAAGCCTGTCCCACAACTTGACCATAATTCCTTTCGTATCATGGTATCCGTCATCGGCAAGTATGTCTGTGATGCTGGTTACCGTTCGCTGAAATTAATACTGCGACTGATTTTGTTTCAAAATGATGCCACATCTTCTCTTACTGTATAATGAGAACTGAATCTGAACCCTGGGAGCAGCGGGGACACAAAATGAACCTCAATTCATAAGTCTCATTATTCGTCACATCATAATACTTTTTTTGGCAAACTGTTCTAAATGAATCAGCAGGCTGCGTATTCTTGTTGCCCTCCAATTGACCATCCATGAATTCCATGATTTTGTGCTCCAACTAGTGTTATCGTTACCAAAATTTGATTATGAGTGTAATTTATAGCACATAAAATTCGGAGTACAGATTTCTCTGACATATCCAGTTTTAATATTTCATCACGAAAAACTACATAATTACTTTCGTACCAAATTTCTGGTTTTGGGGTGCAAAAAGATCTAGTAGCGTATTCGATGGATAAGCAACGATCATTGATATTTTGCAAGAGCTTCAATATACTTGGAACGTTTGATAGTACCATCAATGAATGAATACGTGGAAGATGATCTCTAACGTATGGCTTCACAAGAGAAAATTAATTCCACGAGCCAAATTCTGCCTTTCATTGATTACAGTGTTCCTCATAGCTGTAACATTGAACATCACCCAACTACTGTCTATCGGTAATTGATGGTCAGTTCGCGAATTTAGGCGTTATATCACATTATTCCACTTGTTTACTAATTACCAACAAGTTCGAAGATGCTGAAGGTTCTGGAATATTGCTAGTCTCAGCCTTTATAAAATGATTAGTGGCAATGGAAATCTTCGACAGTGACAGAATTTTGTGAGACACTCGGTTGTGTACTGTTCTCATCATTTTTTTTTATGTTCCAATCGTTCTCATTGTTTTATTATATTTGTGCAGCATCGGAGATTTTCCATCTAAAATGCTAGATCGCTGCAATGTCGGACCAATGGAAAGTTACTTAGACATACGCATGATTGACAAATTTTGTTTCTCATATATCCGTTGGATATTCTCGGAAAGATAGATTATATGATCAATTCCCATTTAATCATCATCTTTGATGTTTCGCATGTACTTACTTTGGTACCTGCAAATGAATACATAATGTGTATTTGAATCTACCCGAATCAATAATTATATAAGAACAATAAACTGTTATGATAATTCATAGCCTGACCAACTCGTGATCGATTCTGAGCAGTATTGCTAATATCTGCCTCTCTTAAATTACCAAATCCTTGACGTGTCTAAATTTCTCAAATGTGTGCATTCGACGTTAACAATCCCTCACTACGGTTTCCAATAAATGTTCCGCATACCTCAATATTGTTTCATGATCATAAAATGCAAGAACCATCAATATTGCAGGGTAAATAATTATTAGGTACCAAAAACACATTGTAGGGACAACAGATAAAAATATCAGCAAGTATCAATCATTGTCAAACATGAATTCGTGTTTGTGTGTCAACTTTGTAGAGAGACTTAAAACTTTAAATCCTGCTTATGTAGAAGAGAAGTCATACTACAAACATGTCAGCGCCACCTTGATGAGACAGCTCACGAGGTTTTCGTTCTCCATTCAGTATTTTTGGCTACATGTGAGTGTCATCCTAACTTGTAGTTTCCGCGTGTCACCTTCTGTAGCTTTTTATAAATCTAATGAGATGACCAAGATGAATGATTTAATATTATTATCTGATGTTTCTCGATATAACGATGCTATAATGTCCACAGATAGATATGTAAATGTATTTTCACCTTGGTCAACAGACATGTTTCATTACTCTTAATGGAGTAGCCAGCTAATAGTCTTGCACCTATATTTCTCTGTGATGGCAAATGTAATTTTTAACTATGGACATGATTCTTAGATTTGTTGGATTCTGTGATTCTCATCCGGCATTAATGTGCTCTTTCCATTCAATGTAAACGGCATTTCATATGTTCATTCATTACAAGCATTTATTTATTGACAGCTATTGTCATCATCCAACGAAAAATGAATGCAAAATTAGGATGTAAGATCGGTAGATCTCGGTTTGAAGAAGAATTTCAGCATAAATCCAAAATATGTCCCAAAAATGATTTTCCACAGCATATATTTCCCCGAGTGCCATATGCCTCTGGGTATCAGATATTACCAATTGCTATATCGATGTGCCTCGTCAATATTACATATTGTACTCCGCTTTTTTCATATTTTATTCCAAATAACCGCCGATTAATATTTTGTCCATTTGAGAAGATTTTTTATCGTACCCCGTGATGTCTCGAATGGTTATACTGGAAGATTTTCACAACAAAAAATACTATGCTAAACTAATTTCGCGAAATCGTATTGACTGTGGAACAAAACTGTCCGAAGACTGATTGCTGCGTGAGAACAGGAGTCAATGATAATAGTTATGAAAATTCTATCACTCCGAAGACTACCAGGAATATCGTTCTTGATTAGAGTATGATCATTTCATATCATTGTGAATCTAGCAAACTTATAGGTGAAACCTTAATTTTCCTCAGAAATTTGATTGGAAATTTCTTTATCTTGACATTTCCGTGGCTCAGCATGTGATCGCTTTAGAGGTCAATGAAAGATACAAGCACTTCATAAATATTTGACATAAAGGTAGAGCAACAATGATCTTTCCAATTGGAGACAATTTTTCATCTAAGTATGGTCGGCTGCTTCTCCGACTGAGATAAGCTGAAATTACCTCATGTAGAACAAGCAATGACGATAGAAAAAAATTACTCAGTATAATGACGCAACTGTACAAGAAAGTTGTATGAAAATATGTAAAAACTTGCATATATGTAAGATTTTCTGACGCATACGCATTTATTCATCCATCGATTTCATGAAAAAAATTTCCTACCTAATTTTCAATTTCTCAATATTTATCCCATGCAATGAACATAAGAAAGTATGCAATCGTATTTTCACATACGTTATTTCGCCAAGTGTGCCATGAGTATATCGAACTCTACTGGTTGCTTATTCGGGGTCCTTGGGAAAGCAAAGAAAGAACAAGAGAAATTTATAATAGAGTAGTTTTTGTCGCTCTTCAAGATTTATTTCAAAACTGATTACTATACTAAACCAGATCTTCTCTGTTATATCCACTTGTAATTATGTTTATTCATCCATTTTCATTCTTTTGTTTTGTTCGTTACAATGTCAACATTGCGATCGCAATCCTACTTGTAGCTTTTGAAAGAGCATAAAGTTGAAGAATAGGAAAACATTCCTTCACTTCCATTAACATGTTCATGGAAGATCATGATGGCCTTTGATTTTCCGTGAGATTATCGGATAAGCTATGCAAATATTTCTTCTTCCAAAATTTTGCCCATTTCAACTTATTCATTCTAATTTATTTTAATTATTATTAATATTCATTCACATTCGATGAATGTTCATTTCTGTTCCTTAATGCAAGTTTGAAATTACTACAAGCGGATCACAGGTGAAGTTTCAGGGTTTCTCAATTTTTCCACTATCATTGATTTAGAATTGTTCTTCAACTAAGGAATGTAAGAATTATGTTTCAAATTATCGGGAAAAAAAAGTTGCTCTAGTTTATCTAATTTTGTGAAAATCAAATGATACAAAAAAAAAAGAACAAATTACATAGGGAATTTATAGTGAAAAAAAATTATATGGTTAGGTATAGTATCGATAGTGTTTTGTCCTTCCATCAAAAACTAACATTAAATCACTTTCACTTTAAAAATATTGAGAAAACCAAATTGCATGTCGCTGTTGGCTCACCCTCCCCTCCACACTGATACAAACTTCAGAAGTTGCCACCTGTCTGCTCCTGATATACTTCAATAACATCATCGTTTTCCATTTCGAGCTACAAAGTAACAAATGAACAAATTTGAATATCCTTGGTTCTTGTAAATATATTATTCATCAGATTGATTGGGCATGAATCTCAATTCTATTGAGATTCGAACTACTAGTTTGCTAATGAATACTTTGAGTTTTGACAAAATATTCACTCAAAATTGATATTTTTTTCATTCCACACGATCTAACCACGTGATATTGTAATTTTTCAGTAGGTTCTAACCTGCTTTGGTGTCTCATCATCATTAATCCTCTTTCCATCGAAAAGAAACCTGAGTGAAGTCATTGGCACTCCCTGTTGATAAGTAAGAAAAATTTTGATTAACCTTTTGCTAAACCACGTGGACTTGTGAGAATAACACCAGATACCCACCACTCTGTCGCTATATGACTTCTTCAATTTTCCCATTTGTGTGGTCATTTTTACCCTAAAGTGAATTTCATTACTGTCCTGTAATCCATCACAACATAATTAAATAACGAAACTCTAGTAATAATGTTATTTATAACACCAATAATAATCTTACGTTTCCGACAACTTTAAGCTTGATGTATTCTGAATTCGCGTCCCCTGGGCCGGCTTCGGGTTTTTGCTCCTAATACAAAACGCAGGTTATAACGTTTCAAGTCAAACATATATATGGTTAATATCGACAATATTATTATTTCCTCATAAATTTTCAAACTGAGAATTCTGATAAAATTACTTTACCTGATTATCTGACATGATTTATTAATTAGTTACAAATAAATTGGTCAACCACGCGCCTGAACGGCAAAACCAAACACAAGCATGCAATATGGCGCCACACTTTTGTCACTTTCACGGTCTTCTATGCTAAAAATAACGCCGATTTGTTGTGCGTGTTCATAAAAGCACCCGAATTTCGGCGTGGCTGCCGCACGAAACACCGAAACTACGTACCAATACGTCCAAACAATGGAGAAAATTATGGAATGACAAACATAGCACAGCGCACTGGGTCAATCCCGTCACTGCGCATGCTCCACAGCCGTGGGATTGGCTGAAATGGGTTGAATGCTCATTCCATGTTCCATATTCCTTATTCCTTATTACTTCATTGTCAATAGGCGACCTCACGGCTCTCTCAATCATGGAGTGTTTACAAGCGTTCTGCAATGACGCCGGAAGTCTCCCTGTCCGGAAGTCGTGTTGGTTACAAAGACTCCTATATTATCCCTCCATAACATTCAACGGTTATCACATGGTGATAATGTTGACAATTATGAAAAAAATTTTGATATGAAATTCGATAAACTTTTATAGTGTTTCCCTTTTTTTTTTCTTTTTTTTTTTCCATTACCACATCTATGCCTTCTGGGCACAACAATCTATTCTCTGATTGTGGTATTTCCTGTTTGAAAATGAAATGAATACAATGCCAAATGAAGTGATTAATAACCTGAATTTCCATTGTCTTGAATGTTCGTCAGGGAAATATCGCGGCTGTTAAATGCGTGGGATGAATGGTATACAAAATTTATACAATCTATCGACATCATGAAGAACAATATCAGTATTATATGGTGCTTCTAAATATTCGTGTCCGAACTTCACCTTTTTTCTAAATTGAATCATGGAACCAAAACTCGAGGATGCAAGAAATGCAGCTCAAAAAGCCGTTTTTTATGATGGTGAAGGACAGTTTAGAAAAGCTGCATTTTGGTATGACATTGCTGCTAGGTGTCTTCGAAAATTATCACCCAACGAAGCATTAACCTCAAAAGCTAATGGATATAGTATGCGAAGTGAATCTTTACGGAAAATTATTGGTAACTTGATATTTGAACAAATCGGATGAAGAAACTGCGATGTAATTAAAATTGAGAAAACAAAAATACCTCATGATTAATTGCAGATGATGATACAAAAATACCACAATCTGAAGCAACTATAGAGAAAGTGAAGTTCCTCATCCAGCAAGCGCTAGATGCAGACGATGAGGGATGGAAAAGCATCGCTGTGATGGTGTATGCTGATGCAGCGCAACTTGGATTGGATTCTGTGAGGTCATTTTCGAATAGTATTGGCGTATTTCTATTTCTTAACTTGATTCTCTACATATATGCAGAAAAAACGATCCAGTAACGTGAAAATGAAAGAGAAACTGGCGGATTTAAGTCAACGCGCGATTACAAGGGCTGAACAGCTTGAAGGAATTGACACAGAGCATGTTTTTGATCCCTTGCCATTACTCCAAAATTTACCACCAGTACCTGAAACTATTTCAATTTCGCCAACAACATCTCATGATACATCATCAAACTCATCGCAATCGAGTCTTGGTAATTAGATATTGAAAAAATATAAGGCTACAATGTTAGTTCACTGAAAGGTGAGATTATGAGAATTTGTTGATTAAATTGTCCTACTAGGCAAAACAGCCCAACAGCGGCCATCAAAGCCATTTTCGCATCATAGAAGTAACCATGGTAATTATACCGAAGAAGAGAAAATTGTATTGCTAACTACTTCGCACATCAATGACCACGAGTTTGTTCCATTCATGAGTGTTGATCTCACAGAAAAGTTCAAATCACAAACATTATTCACCGATAAAGATGGTTTATTAGAGCTTGCACCAAAGCAAAAAATTGATTATGCAAAATTCGCACGACCGAGTGATATTTTCGCCGAGCCGAAAATGCTGATGGGCAATCATGTTGATTATTTTAGCATCAAGCAAACTGTCATATCGGACTGTTCTTTTGTTGCATCATTAGCAGTGAGCGCACAATACGAAAAGAAATTTGGGTCTAGGCTAATCACATCAATTATTTATCCCCAAACTCAGAATGCGATCCCCATATACAACCCGTATGGTAAATACATGGTAAAATTACATATAAACGGGATACCAAGAAAAATAATCATTGATGATTTACTGCCAGTTGGTCGTGAAAACCAACTACTGTGCTCGTACTCCAGCAATCGTGGTGAACTTTGGATTTCATTACTAGAAAAAGCTTATATGAAGGTCATGGGCGGTTATGACTTCCCCGGATCCAATAGCAATATCGACTTGCACGCGTTGACCGGTTGGATACCTGAACGATGGGCAATAAGACCGAATGATCCAGTTTTTGATGCCAATGGACTATTCAAAATCCTGCTCGAACGACTACATACTGGGAATGTATTAGTCACAGTCGCCACAGGCGAGCTGACGGATTCAGTTGCAGATACGACGGGTTTGGTTCCTACTCACGCATATGCTGTATTAGATGTTCGATTAATTGAGGGAAAAAGATTAGTGCAATTAAAGAATCCCTGGTCACATTTACGATGGCGTGGTAATTTTTCTGAGCATGATCAAACAAATTGGACACAACGCCTGAAACGCGCTTTGAATTATGATCCGGATTCAGCTTCCCAATATGACAATGGCATCTTCTGGATTGATTATGAAAGCATATGTCATTTTTTTGATGTTTTTTATTTGAATTGGAATCCAGGATTATTTAAATATACATATTGCATCCATCAAATGTGGAAGGCAGGGATGGGGCCGATCAAAGATGCTTACAATATCGGCGATAATCCACAGTTTTCTTTAGCGGTTCAACCGAATGTTTCGGGAGCTATTTGGATATTATTGACAAGACACATTACCGATATTTCTGATTTCCGTCAAAATCAGGAGTACATAACTGTTTTAGTCTACAAGAATGATGGAAAACGTGTATATTACCCACATGATCCTCCGCCTTATATCGATGGTGTACGGATAAATAGTCCACATTATTTGACAAAGATTAGATTAAATTCCGACAGTGAATCCAAGTATACGCTTGTTGTGTCGCAATATGAAAAAATGAATACAATTTATTATACTTTGCGTGCGTACGGAACATGTCCATTCACTTTGTCGAAGATGTCTGAACCGTACAAATTTGAAAAAGAGGTGGGCGCTGTTTTGTGCAGTTGTTAGATTGAAATATTCAGTATCATTCCAATCCGTCACATTTTCATTTCAGATAACTGATGGTCAATGGAAAAATGAAACTGCGGGAGGATGTGGCAATCATCCGGCAACTTATCCAAATAATCCACGCTATGAACTTGTTCTGTCGGGCAACAAAAACACGAATTATCTACTGATAATTTTGAAAGGACCAAAACAGTATCAAATAGGCTTTGAATTAACTGCTATTACATTGGATGATTCCGAAGTTTCATCAGCATTCGAGACCAAGAGCTCAGGTCCTTTCAGGTAAAATTCATTATTGACCCAATGGCATGAGGAATGGGATTTTCTCAAATGACTGGTGGCTGATTTTGTTGCAGATCTGGATTTACTTACTTGGAACTTCAAGATGTACCAAATGGCACATATCAAATTATTCCGGCAACATTTTTGCCGGGTCAAGAGGGGCCTTTTTTCCTCACTTGCAAGACATCATGCCGATTCAATCTCAAGAGGATCCAATAACGAACTACTGTTTGCATATACAAGCAACCGAAATAACATGAGCGGCAGGAAGTTAAGCTTTTACCAAAAACGCGTTTTAGTATGCGAGAGTAAACTACGTCTATGAAAATTCTAGCCGTCTTACATACAAAAAAATATATAAGTAATGACAACTGCGGAGATTGTTACGTGTCACAGCCGTACGTTAATATGATATGATGGTTATATATTATTTTGTATTTAAACTTGTTACATTTCACGAGAAATTATGTTGATTGTACTTTCATTTCATCCTGTCAACCGGCCATAGAAATCTATTGTGGAGGTCTGGAATATTGTTTGAAAGCTATAGATTTATGGCCGAGAGTAGTTGAAATACTAAAATGAATTGCACAAACTTCTAATGCTGCTCAGCAGATGAAATTGACATTAAAATCGCTGAATCGCCTTATTTGATCAACAGCGATTCCACACTAACTCATGGGTGTATTGACTAACAAGAGTCTCACTTGAAATCGACTCACTAAGGAAATCTATTTTGATGAATTCGGCAAGGAGGGGTGAACGGCAAATAGCTAACGCCAAGTGTCATGAACTTGGTCCTACCGCCATTTCATCAATTATTGTTTAATCCAACTTTGTGCCAATTTTTAGAAGATCGACGACCGTTCACATGGCGGGAGCAATCACAAGTTCTGTGCGAGTATTTCGGAGGATATTTTTTGACGTCTAGTATCATGGAAATATGACTATGTACTGAAATAATCAGGTGTGGAATTTTTAATTTTCCATTGCGAATGTTCACTCAAATTCTGATTTTATGATTGGCGCGATGGCAGATTATGGGGGTGCGATTCGGGAGCTATTTTGTTATATATAATTCGTTAGGAGTTGTTCGATGTCGGCGCCTACTTGTTAACGATTTTTGAGTCACAATTAGGTCTTTTGCCAGATAGGTAACAGGTAAAAAGCTCATTCTCAATTGAAACCATGTCTAATCATTTGGGAAAATGATTTTTCAATTTGGGAGTTAATAATTATTGAGTTATCATGAATTCTTTTATAATATGTGTTTTTGCGTGTACAATGGATGCGCACTGCCGATGCGATTCTTATGTTCATTGCTCAAGCAGAGGTGTAGTCAAATGTCACAAAACTGATTGCGAAAAACTACATTTTAAAACATACAACATTGTGGACAGAAACATTTTGGGGTAGCTGAATGACGGAAATGCAGGAATTACAATCATCACTATACTGACAAGCATATATACTTATAAGTATAAGAAAGGCATTGCATAGGAATGTTCTGAATAGAGAAACGCTTCGATCGATTGAGTGATTGCCACTAATGTGCTTTCGATTCAGGGAACTTGCATATGTAATACATGGAATCATCAAATGTTGAAACTTTCAGGAAGCGTGATTTGTGTTCTCTGACCCTAGGTTATCCAAGAAGCTCACACAACAAAATAAGTTCATATGGAATCGTAATTTTTTTGATGGGCCATTGATCAAATGACAATGTTGGTACTTCTGTTTTGCATAATTTTATATGGTTGCCATATGTTAATTTAACAACATATAATAAGTAGATCATAAATGGCGTTCTCAAAGAAAGTCAGAACACTGATGTGATATGATGTTGGTTGAAGCATTGGCAAAAACTCAACGACGTTAGTGTTTCCAAACCAAAACAAGCTGTAAATGATTTATCATTCGCGCTGATGGATGGGATATCAATAGCTTTCAGTTTCCAGACGGTCAAATATCACATTGAGATTTATTGTTTTTTATTTGCAACTGAAAAAGAGGAATTTCGGTTATAGAGCGCCATTTATATGTATTTGAGACTAGATCTAGCTCATTTGAAGATGATGGTGATAATATGGAATTGCTTCAAACTTATGCTTTTTACAGCAGTACGTCAGCTTTATCAACTTTGCTTTGGACTAAGGATATTAAACGTTTGAGCAATTCTGAGAAAAATTTTCAGCTAATGTGTTTTGTTGGTGTAAATCAGTACGAAGAGAATAATAACTGATACTGAAGATTCTGGTTTTGACGTGCGGAGAAAACTGGAGGACTTTATTCACGATGGAAATATTATCATCGATTTTGAAAATTTCTCAGGTGACAACAAGGAAAATTCTCATACAAGCGAAAATGAAGAAAGAAAAGAATCGAATTCGATTCGCATACGGAATTGGATTAATCATTTATGCAAAACAGCTACATCCATATGATGATCTCAGCCTTATACAATTATCCCAGACTACTGTTGTCAATCGTTCTATATCCTATAGAATGTGAGTATTTTCCCTTGAAAAAATAAAACATCGGTTCAGGTAAACTATTCGTCGTGTTATTGGTCAACATCCATATAATATACCTATGTTATACTTTAGACGCGTGCTTGCGCCCATAACGTTCACTAGTATTTCTATTATTCTATTATTTCGGTGATAATTTTTGATCATTTCTACCAGTTTGTATGACCAGCTGGGCAAGCGTGATAATCGGGGTCCGAGAGCCACCGCAATGTTGGAAGGCACTACATGCGCCTCTTTGAATGCGGTCGGGCCTTAATTGGAGAGACATCTGTGTTATATGTTCCACAGATCCGTAGAGCGGGAGTGGGAGGAGAGAAAAATATACCTGATATGCCTATATCTATGTGTATGTCTATAGCATAATATATATGTTTGATTGTATGCCTGTATATATGATTGCATGTATGTACGTATATATATATATATATATATCTATGCAAGATGATTCAGGTGTGTGATTTCAGCGCTTCGTTGACAACGTAAACCAACTCTATGCCAAACTACGATAACCCGTTTGAACCAGGCGATAAAGCAGAAGAAAATCTTATTTTTCTTGGGGTCATCATCGAAGGATATAGAAGTGGTATAGAGGTAGAAAGATTGTTGTGAGCGTAGACGTACGAGTGTTGTAGGTATAGGACATATAACGATAGCGAATAATTCATCATCGTCCTCGTCATCGTCGTCACTGCGTCCTTACACGCAGTTTTCCATCATCGTAAGTTTTCCTTAAGGTATCGCGTGTAACAGGTCAAAGAACCCGAACGTCAAGAGTCTTGGGAGACAGGTGGACCCTGTATACAGTTCTTTTGCCAAACGAAGAGATCATCTTCTTCGAAATTCAACACGCGGATACACGTATACAAATAAAAATTGTGTGAGATTCAGGTTATTTTTTTGTGTGATTCGATCCCACCGATTGTTCTTGTAGTATTTGGAATCTCCGAGAATTATATCACGATCGCCCTGATTTCCATTGCTCATTCTTCCTATATCCAATTTTCTCGTGACGGAATGTTGTATAATGTTGTGAAAATTTACCTGGTGAATGTTTTCAGGGTGGTAGTTACTGTTGGTAATTGCATATTAGAACCCACAACGTGAACCACGAGGATGATGTTCAAATGGAAGTGAGATAATAAAGGGACCAAAAAAGAAATAGACGTGTATGACTGCCAATGACATGGGGACATGCACACGAGAGTTTGGATATTTGCGTCGACGTGAAAGCGTCATCGTGGAAGGTGGCAGAAGAATTCTGGTAGCGAATTGGAACGTGGTTTATGAGTGGATAAATATATATATCCACATACATATATATGGATATATTTAAATTCATTATATATGCATATGTATATATGTACTTAACTACTTATACACATGAATACATACATATATTTATTTATATATTTGGTTTCAAGTGGTTTAGATAGAAAAAATTATTGAGCTGAAATCATGGCATCTACGTTCAGTTCAGCAAAAGTACTGATGAATAAGGGTAAACCTCAAGCTGCAGCACATATTCGTGATCAATGTAGCAATACAACGGGTACTGATGGCAGACACCGGCATCTAGACGAACTGCTGGATACTCTGTTGAATCCAGGAAAAGCCATTGATGATTGGGAAACGATTGATTGGTGCAAATGGCTCATGGCCGGTGGACGTACACCTGATGAATTTTCTAATACAGGTAATGAAATTTGTTTGAAATAAATGAAAAACCGAAAACGTGGATTCAATAATGTTGAAATATTATTTCCAATGCTGAAAAAATGTTTTTACATTACAGTGCGACTTTATGACAATGCTACGACGTGTGGATTGGTGTGGACGCCCAACTTTGTGGCGTACAGGTGCCGCACATGTGGAATATCGCCATGTATGGCATTGTGCACTGAGTGTTTCAAGAAAGGAAATCATCATCGACACGACTTCAATATGTTCTTGAGCCAAGCTGGCGGTGCATGTGATTGTGGTGACACATCGGTAATGAAAGAAATAGGATTCTGTGATCGTCATGGGCCTAAGGCAGCTGTTGATAAATCACCAGCACCATCAGATTTGATGTGTGTGGCTGAAGCAATGATGCCACGAATGATTTTACGTTTGATTCAACATTTACGTGAAAATTATAAAGTTGGTGCGCCAGAATATCGTGTTGCCATTCAGGATGCTGATGCGTATCTAACAATGTTACTCGATTTGAATCATATGGGTGCTGTTATGCGGCATGTGATGACATCAGCTTTGACTAATCCGCAAAAGTATCGTCGATTAATGGATCCCGCTAACACATCAGGCATGCCGGAATATGACAGCTATTGTCGGGAAAGTCATGATATTTACCAAGATGCTATTAAATCGTTGCCAAATCCAGAACCACCCGATGAATATAAAGACTGTCCATCTTTGCAGGAAGATTTGGTGCATACGACGTTTCTTGAAGAACTCATGTTTTGGACAGTTGCTTACGAATTTCCTCAGAAACTTGTTTGTCTTTTGTTGAATATGCTCCCGGATCCCGACTACAAAGAGGCATTAACACGCGCATTCGTTCTTCATTATGGTCGAATAGCAATGATGTTGGAACGATCAAACGATCCGGATACATTGAGCAATCGTGTTGTTCACGTCAGTGTTCAATTATTCAGTAATGAGAGACTCGCGTTGCGTATGGTTGACCAGCTGAAACTGCTACATGTCATGGTGATAAGCTTGAAGTATATGATGAGCAAGATTCTTATGGAGAATACATTACATGCACCAAATAAAAATTTCCATTATGTCGTTGATTGTGAACGACCAGTGATGAAGGAACATTGCTATTGGCCACTCGTTTCAGATCTCAATAATGTATTGTCACACAAACCTGTAGCAGTTCGATTTCTCAGTGATGATACACTTTTAGAAATGTGGTTTGAATTTCTGTCAATGTTTCAAGGTATGAACGTTAATCAACGCGAAATGGGTGCTCACGTTGAATTTGAGCCAACCACATATTATGCAGCATTCAGTGCGGAATTAGAAGCGAGCGCTTATCCTATGTGGGCACTTGTATCACATCTCCGTGGACCGGAGAGTGCTTCAGTGAGTCGTCGGGCATTGACTTTTTGCTTCAATGCATTGCAAGATTGGTTGGACGCAATAGGATTTACAAGCCCAGATGTCTGCGATGTATTGCATGTATCGTTCCACATCCCTCTTCATCGGTATTTCGCTGTTTTTATGTGTGAAGCTGTGAGACAACGAGGAGTAACTCTCCAAGAATTATTACCACCCACTGACATGCTGCATTTGTTAATGATGCATCCATTACGCGTGCAAGTTGCACTATATGAAATCTTGAATGGTCTCTGGGTACGCAACGGACTTCAGATTAAAGGCCAAGCAATGACGTATATTCAATGTAATTTTTGCAATTCGATGGTAGATGCCGATTTATATCTGTTGCAAATATGTGCAACTAAGCTACAATCTGATGTTTTCCTGCGAACCATCATTGATAAATTCCACGTCAAAGAATGGTTGAGTTTACGTAACATCAGATCTCGGCAAAATATGCTTCTTATTGGTGAACATGATTCAGCTATGATGGAGAGTTGTCTCATATTCCTTGCAACATTGATTAGCACAAGAACAAATTTGGGGCTCAGTGATTCCGAGGTATCACATCTAGAAATGATGACACTACTATGCATGGGTGATAAAACTCATAGCCAACTGATGGATTTAATGCCGGAACGATGTGGTACGACACCAAACCGAGATTTTGAGCCAGTTCTTGCCGAAGTAGCTCAATATAGAGCTCCAAATCTCGAAGCTAGTGGAACAATGCAACAAGGCATGTACGGACCCAAACCAAGAGTTTGGGATGAACTTTATGATCCGCTATATGTTCTTCTTCGTGCCGTACATCGTCGAGATTATCAGGCATCAATGGATCGTTACACCGAATATGTGAAGCAAACGGGAAAATTGAAGACTGGGTCTACTTTATGGCCACCGTTTCGTCATCCAGCACCCGTTTCAACTGACTATGATGATCCCAGAATCGTCCTGCGTTCGCGCGTTTTTCATGCGATGGCACTGGTCATTCTCTATAAAGCTGTGAATGATCATAATATTTCTGAACACATCATGGCATTGACAATCTATCTCTTAGAAATGGCTATTGTCACTGCCGATGCTCCAGATCATAGCGTAAGTTTCTGTTTTTGAATTAATAAACTATTCGTGATATTTTTCAAATAAATTTATTTTTCAGACAAATCCTTTATGTTCATACATGGGCGACGTCAGTGTTTCATGTACAGTGGAAGACGCCGAATTCGGAAATTGGTTTGACACCGATAATTTAATAGACAATTTGAGAACAGTTATACCTAGATCAACTCTTCTTGATTCACCACCAGATTTCAGTCCTGACGGTAAGATTACTGGCAATCAACAGCCATATTAGACTAATGTGGATAGCACCTTGCGAATAGATATTTTTCTAATATGAAATGTTGTGTTTTTGTGTAGTAGGATCAGAGTGGGAAATAGGTAGCGATATTGATGAAGGTTCGTTGATGTTGAATGATGATTATGGCGTTGAAATCGGTGAATTAGCACAAGTTTGGGATTTGGAGCTGCTGGGCGGATCAGATATCGATCCTAGGAATGCAGTCGCGCCGATGGAAACAAGTTCATTGCCTGCGTTACCACCTTCCGAAGGTAAGTAGTTGATGATTTCAATCCAATTTTTTACACAAACCTAACTTATGATTTGTATACTAATAATTAGTGAATGATGATCTCTGGTGATTAACATATTAATGAGATATGAATATTCCACTATGGTATTTTACAATTATTCTATAGCTATCGCCGAATGGGGGCTAGTTGTATCTGCAGATATAACGACACATGATAACATCGAAGATGACTCGATGTCTGGTCATCAGAGAGCCTTACTTCCGCCTAATGAAGGATTAATGGCCCTTGTACCTGAGTCCCACACTTTGAGTGAGAGTATGTTTCGGCCTTTCTGAATAATTGTCTGTCATTCGTACTAATATATGCGACATTGATAGCAGCCCAAAAAACAATTCGGGACTTTATGTTACGTAATAATTGAGATTTTCGCAGGAGTTATCACAACAGAAATACCACCGTTCCCTCACATGCCGCAACGAGCAACACCCAGCACTGCGACCAGCAATGAAGTGGATCTCCTCCAAGTAATGTTCCCGCGCTTGGGGCCTGCACCTGTAACCACCACCGAAATCGTTCCTTCCACATCACATTGTAATCAACAGATCGTTAATAGAGAATCTCAGGTATGCACAACTACTAGAGGTTTTTTTTCTTCTTTCGTACTGAAATAAATTCTGAAATTAATTGTTATAATTATCAGGGCGGACAAATGTATTTGACAGGGCCCAAATCAGGCGAAAGTATAATTTCTCTCTTATTGAAGTTGCATTCGCAACTATCTGGTGTACCTGATAGCTGGAATCACGAAGAAATCCCAGCAAATTCTGCATCGGTAGCGGGGAGTAGTACGGAAAGTACTTGTACAACTTCTGTTGAATCACGTATTGGTGATGGCCCTTTCTTTATTGGCCAGTTGCTACGGAAAATGGCAAATCTTGATATCAAATTGAAACAAGATATTGCAGAAACAAAAAATAAATTGTGGCCGCGAACGAAAGAATGTGACGATGCACAACACGAACGTGAACATCGTGAACGTGAGGATAGACGTAGATTTGCGAAAGAACGTCAGCAAAAGTTGATGGCTGAATTCGCCAATAAACAGAAGCAGTTTATGAAAAAGGCAATGGAGACAGATGAAGCAGGTGCATCTAGTATGGATTGGGATCAAACTGAAACGCCAAATCACTTAGCCAGTATAAAAGAATATGACTGTGTAATCTGTAATCAAACCACTCCGAGTACTGAGGAGAAACCAATGGGCCTGGTCGTTCTTGTTCAAGCAACTAGTGTTGTGGGACACGAACGGCAAACCCCTGAGCGACTACAATTGCCTACATCTGATGAAGATTCAACAATTCCTCGTCTCGATACACGAGGTGCCCACTTCGATTACAGGATTGATGAAATGGGTCGGCACTTTGATATATTCTCCTGGTTATTATCCGCAAATTTAGGTTGGGAGGGTGGCGTTCATGTACAAACATGTGGTCATCATATTCATTTAGATTGCCTTAAAGCCTACAGACATTCGTTAAGGAGTCAACAGCGACAGCAAAGTCTCGCAGTAGATCGTGGCGAGTATCTTTGTCCATTATGTCGTCAGTTGGCAAATTCTGTACTACCCCTCTCTCCACAACTTGGCGAATGTTCGGCAGTTGTACGATCACGTCATGCATCTACAACAGCGATATTAACTGAACTCAATAATTTCCTTAAGGAGATCCAAAGGAATCCAATTTCGTCGAATCTCTCAATGGCGATGGGCAAAGCCATGGAGGAGATGACAGGATTAACTTATTTGAAATACAAACAAAAAAATCATGAACCTACTCATCAAAGTCTTTTCCTCTTCGTTACATCAGTTGGGCGAACAAATTTCGAAGTGGAACTCGTACAACGTGGTGGATCGCTATGCGTACCATCCCCGACCAAAATCCCATTAACCCCGAAGCGTGATTGCATCGTGGCACTCCTCCATGTATTGGCAATGCATGCGCGAGTATTGACAAACTGGCCAGTGCATCACACATGGCAACAACTATCGGGTTTGCCATCGGATCCAGCACCGCCACTTGCCGTAACACCACACGAGCGTGAAGTGCCGCTACTTCTTCGGGATCCAACTGCACTCTTGATTCAGTTTGTTTTGCTTCTTCCCCTGCACATTGATCAAACATATTTCTCCAGCGTTGTTAAAGTTATCTACAATCTACTGTATTACCAAGTGATTGTCCAAATTAGTTGTAGTTTGACGGCAAGTGAAAGGGGAAATATCGCGAGACTGCCGTGCCAAAATAATTCTCAAACGCCAATTTCGTCAGAAGCTATTTTGCAGAGAGTGATAGAACATCTTGGCCAAACGGATTTTTATGGCGATGATTCAACTTATCGTTCGATACGTTCCATAGAGCAACAAATTCAAACACTGTGTTTACCTTTCCTTCGGGTGGCAGCGCTCTTACGGCATCATTTGTATTCACAACCACTTCCACTCATACGAACATCGCAGACAGAATTTGTTCGATTAGTTTACTATTTGGAACTTGTTACTGAGGGCATGGATTGGGACTGTTTCAATGCTGCGGTAGCACTCAACTGGCAAAACGAAGAATTAAGTGTCGCTGTTCCAAGAATGTGGTGTGATCAATTTCTCGCTTTCTACAATAGGAGTCAAATTGCAGCTAAGCGACTGGTCATTGATCAACATATCAATTGGCAGGCACCAAAATTACTCAGTCTTCCACGAGAGTATGAGAAACTTTTCACGGTAATATAACATACGTTCAAATCAACGCTACATGCATCTCCTAATTGGCTTCTTTTATAATGAATTGTCTTTGCAGTATTATCACGCGAGGCCATGTCGCAAATGTGATTCGGTACCGCCAGAAATAAGTATATGTCTACTATGTGGAACAATTGTTTGTCTCAAACAGAATTGCTGCAAATACGAAAATGTCGGCGAGGCTGTACAGGTAAATTTAGTTTTTGGTGTCTCACATGAAAAAGAAGTTAATAATTTATTTGTTCTCCCCTCTGTCAGCATTCAATTAACTGTGGCGGAGGTACTGGTATTTATTTGGTGGTGACATCAACGTATATTATTGTAATACGGGGTCGCAGGGCATGTCTTTGGGGTTCGTTATATCTTGATGATTTCGAGGAAGAAGATAAGGATCTGAAGTAAGTTAATTTTTTTATGAAATTAATTTATACGTCCACTACGATTCTCGCGGATTTATCACATAATAATTCGTTCCGTCAATTCTTTGTAGACGCGGTCGACCATTATACTTGAGTCACGATAGGTATCAGCTACTTGAACAACAATGGTTGGCGCATCGATTCGATCATACGAAAAAAACATGGGTATGGCACCGTGATGCTCTGTGACAATCGTCATAATTTAATATGACTACAACGCCACTGTTTCTCAATAATAATGAAGGGTCTACGTAACACAATGCCTGAAAAGTGCATTGATGTTATTTCGATATGACGATGCGTTTGGATTTTTTTCCCAACACAACAATGAATCGAGAATGGAGTTAATGAAATGGAGAGGGGGAAGAGGGAGTGGGCGAGATAAAGTGATGAAGGGAGCAAAAGACGAGGGGAAAAAGCACGCGCGCGAGAACGGAAGAGAGAAAGAATGAAAAGAAAAAAGAGCGAGAGCGAGAGCGAATATGAATATATATATTTATTGTGATTTATAATGTAACACTGATTAGAAAATAGTATTAAGCATGCGCCGAAGTGACCGGATTAATAAAAACGAAACAATAATGGTTTTACTTCTATTCTCTAATAAATAATGAGAATTTTACTAGATGTGATAGCAGAAAATATGGTCAACGGATTGGATTTAGATTGGTCTATTGAAGGAAGTTTTCGGCGTTTCATTGTGTGAAATAGCCAATCCAGCTTGTTAAAATTCGGTAACAAACTATTTTCTTTGGCTGCAGAACGAATCGATACCGATTACATGCGGAGATAGGACATGGGGGAATAGATATTGTTATAATGCTATCCTGTGAGATTCATTTCATGCTAGATCTCAACGACGTGATTAGCATCGATCACAACCGTGATTTTTCCCGTTTCTAATTAGCATTTTTTTTCAGTCGAGTACACCCTGTAAATATATGATGCAATGTTTCCTGCAAATTCTGATAGTTGATGAATTAACGTGCAGCAAATAAACGATGGGTGAAAATATGCGTACGTAATGAAGAACATAGATATGCGACAAACGGAGTAATTTTTGTAAACGAACTTGTATATACATAGTCTCATCAATATTTTTACGAATGCGTTTTCGCTTCCGGTGCAATCGAGAAAATATTAAACGTTGTGGAAATTTAATGCTTGAAATCAGTGAGAGGAAATATTATACGTTGATGAATAGAAGACATTGAATAATCCCATATGATCCTTGAATAATAATTGTATGAATCATATATGTCCAATTATATGTCTAATAAAAAAAAAAACAAAAAAAAGAGTTCTATAAAACATGTAAAAATTTCCCATCGCAGATGCACTCCCAACTTCGATATCTAATTTGTTCAATTCAGTACCCGACATGAAGTTTTTTGCGTCACAACAAAGTCCTCAAATTGATGAAGTTGTACAAGAACCAACGTAAATATTATAAATAAAAATTAACTTTGTCCTGATGAATCATGTCTTGATGCATAGCCACGGTTGAAAAATTGAAAGAACCAAAATCGAAAATACGAGAAATGGCGAAATCATCTTTCGTTGTTTAGTTATGACACAAGTCATTGCAATATCGAAAAGAAGTGTGATGTGTCGCACTGTGAAAGATGGGATGGTCACCGATCCATTCAAATCTTCCAACGTTTTCAAAAGCTCAGGTTTCATACTATGACGTGAGAATTGAATTTTTATGTTCCTTCAATATATATCATAAATATTCAATTACTTCACCCTTACACCCAATCATGTTTCAGGATTATCTGCCCATCGACAATCTCTTCGGACACATCACATATATTTATTTGACACAAAATCTGAAAACATAAGCGTTAAGGTTGTACGGACACTAATGCACTTTTGAAGATCGGAAGCTCATTTTTTGATATGTTATAAATTACTATCTCATACGTCTAAATTAATTTTTTGG
>JAPYZH010000391.1:0-66369 GCA_030523085.1 Meteorus colon
TTTCTGGATGTCATTCCGAATCGAATGACACCTCGTTTGTATTTTTCCGAGAGCTTGCGCAGAATTTGACTAAAAAGGCACTTGTTGCCTAGACTATATGTAACAAGCTGAAGAGAGCCAGATGATGGTCTCGTCTTTTCTCTCCAAGGTCGTTTATACTTCAAAATCTCAAGCTCACCCTTTATATAATAAATATTGCTTCTATCCTATGTCTCATATTACGTCAACATATAAAAGATGAATATACATAGATATATTGTATATTTGGGGTAGGGCATCAATAATGTTATGTAACTAGGCCAGTTATTGCATCATTTATTGACCTGACATTTACAATGTATCACTGTATGCAACAATTTGATGTTGATGAATTTTTCCTCTCATTTTCTACCCCTTTTATCTTGAAGTGATAAGACAGATTGGAATCTCACGACGATATTAATTTAAATTCAACAGAATGTTCATTCATCATGATGAATTCATAAACGAATGACGAATGTGGAATATTTCCTCTATCTCAATAGGCTTTGAGTTCATTAAAATTCGATTTCAAGTTCACAGTCATCCAGTTGAATAATTCTGATACAGAGATAATTAAAATTGTTAGACATTGTCCTGTACAGTTGGTGGTGTTGAATAAACTTACTCAACAAACTATTTCACTGTATATAATTTGATATCGTAACAGATTGTGTGACGATGATGAAGCAAATGTTGTTATGTCATGATCACACTCGATGATATTTTATAATTGTTATCTTCTGTGTATTGAGAGGTGTATGGATATGATCGTTATTTTATAGAGCATATTCAAAGCAAGTTGAGAATGTTGGTCAGGAATAAATGGCGAATTTCAAGCAGCAATTTCATATCAATTTGAATAAGAGGTCAGGGTTATGGTCTTGAGGTAGTTCGAGCAATCAACGAGAGACTGCAGGGGAATTTAATTCATCAATTTATTATTTCTCATATTCTGAATAATTTATTGATAAATTGATAGTCCTATTTATTTTAGTATCCTCATTCCTTATAGATTATCCGAAAAATTGAATAGATATTGAGTATTTGTATTTTTATTTCGATGTTCTGTTCAATCTTAGGAACTCATAATTTATGACTATATGAAATCAGAGCTTATGCTCATGAAAGGTCGGGCCAATGTTGTTAGTGGTTGGTGCTCACATTCATTAGACGTTCGTGTCTAAGAGGTCTTAAGTGCCTGAGTTTCATGTTCATAAGAGGCTCATTCCCATCCTGCTAGGAAGTTGAATTTAATGTTTTGTAAAATACTTAGATGCACAATGTAGTTTCATGATTTAAAACTTAATTCACAGTATGATCCTTGAAATGTTCATATAATTTCCTATTTTTACTATTCAAATAATTTTCATTATTCTCAAAAAAATAATTTGCACTCACTTCAAACAAATTTCCAAGTCTGTTACGTTCTAGATTGAGAATGTAATGGTAACACACTTGGACGTGTATTTAAATTGAAGACGTGGGCTCCGCCTACATTACTAACGTCATTTATATAAATCACGTATATGTGAACCAACTTTGAAACAACAGCTCGACGCTAAAACAAAAATTGTGTAGCTAACGACAGATAAGTCAATAGCTAACAAAGTCCCAGTAAAATTGACAAGATTGATTGTGAATTCAAAAATTTTCACACAATTCTTCTTGCAGTATTGAACAACTCCTTGAATTATAAATACAGATATAAATCTGTGTTCGCCTTTTCACTACACACTTATCCAACCCATCAATACAACTACCTGTACTTAATAATTTCATTCTTAACCGCTGTATCATTTTATTCCCATGGAAACAATCACCAATTAAATACTCTCACCATACCAATTCCCAACATACTGAAAGAAAACCAGTCAATCATTCGATTAATTACCATTATAAAAAGCACAGTACATCTCAAACGTGCCACATTAATTATTGACTTTTCTCATCAACCGTGATCAATTCATGCAAACAGTAATTGGAGAATGGTGTTCATTTACCATCGAGAATTTATTGCGCAAAATTCCACGATCCTGAAGAGCATTTCATATAACTCTATGTGAATATATTTCGCATATGGTGAATGCATAAGCATACACAAACTTTTTATTTTTGCCGTACTTTTTTCATCCACTTTTTTTCCTCTTCTATTTTTTTGCTCTCGTTCCACCACTGCGTTCCACTACGGGTGCTCGATTATTTTTCAGCCACGGCAACGCATGTAGCTACATACCAGCGCCCAACATCGACACGTGTGTGATTGTAGACAGCAGAATACTAATAATGATAATAATAAAAATAATAATAGCAATAATAATAATGTGTGAATACAAACTTTTTTTTTCTCTCATTCTCTATATTTCCAGGGAAGAACTGTGAAAACGAAACGCATTCGGGTCACGTTGTTCTATCTACACAGAAAAGTATATTCATAAAAAAGAATATAACTATCAGATATTTTTATTTTTTTCTTTTGTTACCTGCGATCAAACTGTTTTTGTTGTTGAATTCTATCGGTTTTTTTCCTCGAAGTTTTATTTGTTTGTTGCCACGTTATCTCGTTGATTTTAATTGTTTCGAATTTTTTTGCGCATTTGTTCTGGGAGTTATTTTATTTATCAATTTATTTGTTTCTCGTTTGTTTTTTTTTTGTTGGTAGTCGATGTGATAGGAAGAAAAATATTGATCTCAATTAAATCTCATAAATTTCTGTAATAGCAATTTTGGCATTTATTCGTTGATGATTCTTCCATTAGTTTCCTCTCTAGTTGCTGTCATAGAGTAATGTTCTTTCACCTTTTCTCGCCCTTTTGATGCATTAACTGTCTATATGAGAATTAATGACGACACTCATGAAAAATAATTATTTCTCTTTATATCATAACCACTCGCTAATAAATCTACAGATATATTTCGTTCCTCTTTCACCATTTTCGTCTCTTTCTTTTCCTTTCTTCGCAGAGTTTCATGAACCAAAAAAATTGTTTGAGAATGCAGCAAATTATGAGACTCCATTTTGGAAATTAAAAAGTGAAATATTCTTTTAATAATCTCGGGGGAATGCACAGTGACCAGTCTGTCCTTTTATTACTTTACATCCTAACCGGAAATGAGACATTTGAAACGTCAAGTGGAATAAAATATTATAATAATAAAAATAATATAGACGAAATTCTCTGACCATTATCATCGTCAATAATAAATTGGCTCTCATCTTTATAAATGCCGAAAATTTTTCCATTCAATCATTTCGCACATGAAAATTAAAATTAATAACCTGTCAATTTTATATATTACTCAACAAATGTTCAACGAGAAATTGTCAACTAAATGAAACTTGCAGAAAATTGTATTTCAACAGATGGTGAAATTGTTTGATTGATCGATGGTTGTAGGTTACGCAGCGGAGGAATCATTCTGCCTTTTGCCCCTTAATTAATTCATAAATGATTCATATGTATAACTAGCGAAGGGGAATTAGAGAATGTCAACGTTGTAGTGGTGCTCTCAACTCACAAATCAACCTCGTAAAAGTATCAAATACAACATTTGGCATAGAAATTGAAATTGACTTGACAATTTTGCATTCCTTCTGAAACTAAAAATTTTTTTTACAAATAATCACATAACTCTTCAGGTGCTATTCGGAATAGTGACAAATATAATACTTTTTTATACCTTAGAATCTGCTCTATAATTTGATATATATATTCATATACCTTCAATACACTCAGTAGCCGTGAAAGAGCTCGAAACGTGAACATTTTTCAGAAATACTGACATCCACAACTCGCACTTTACCTAATCACACCTTTTTCTATGCATAGAATATATATCATAAAGTAAAATATCGACTTAACCATCTACCAAGAACAGTAAAGATATATAGAATGCACATTCACAGACAGAGAACATTTGGTTGGTCTAAGTTTACAGCGACAGGTGCAAGCACAATATGTATGGCATGCACGCTCTCGATGATAAGGTCGCTTGGTCCAGAATCCAGTCGTAAATGCGTAAAAATTTTATGAGTTTCGACTGGTATATAACTCGAGGTCGTCGTCTACAAGAAGAAAAAAAAAACAGGTCGTCGACTTTATCGCACGCGAAGTCTCTGTTTCTATCTCCCTTTCTTCATAATTTTTCAGTTCATATTTCTCATACGTTCATTCTGTTTTAATATTTTACAATCTATACAACAAAATGGCAACTTCTCAAAATGTCGATGAATAAGCAGCGAAGCAATGAAATTCTTCAATATTTTAATTTTATTTGAATTTTCATTAAAGTTTATTTATTTATTATCATAAATATTGATAATAAAATGTAATTTAACATAAAAATCTTTATTTTATGTGTCTTCTTGTAATTATTTATCAAATTGGATACTCAGCAGTAGAGAAAGCCACTTGAAGTATTTTTTGATAAAAAAAATTTTGGCATCAGACAAAAGAGGGAAAAATTGTGTGCAGAGTTGACAGGAGGTCAACGAACTTGAGAGATAGATAGTGATGAGTTTTGGCCTGTAATAAACGTGTAAAAGCGAGAGAGAGATAGGGATAGAAAATGTGAAAAAAAATTATGAAGTGAACGTAGAAGAGGACGAAATTACGGATAAAAATCCTCAGACTATCTTGTGAAAACCCTTTTCATGATTTAGAAATAAATTTCACACATTGTACTTTGATAAACTGCTTCATACATTTTACCCAAATATAATAACAACATTATTTACAACAGTAACAATACGCAATGTATAATAGTCTGTCAAAAATGGTAAAGCGTATTCCACTTCCGTTGATAATTTATGCAGCTAAACAGACGTGAGATTTGAAAGGTTTAGACATAAAGTAAGAAAATTAATTTGCAACAGGAAACAATAATACATAGAGTAATAATAAAATTAATTATTTCATCGCATTTATTATCGTTAAAAACCAAAAAGAAGAAGAAGAAGAAGACGAGCACATATTTTTTTATGTTATTATAACTTTTGCCATGTGTTTTGTATTAATTAACTGCAAAGTTCTCATGTTGTTAATTAAGTTTATTACGAACAAAAGACACCAATGACTCAAGTGCAATTTCCATAGTTGCGTCTGCTGAGCTTATTCCTCCGCTCGCTTCATCACCTCACTGACTTTTCAACTACTGAATCAACTTGAGTTTGTATTCGAAGTGATAATCGAATTCCGTTACTTGTAAAAGTTGTTGTGTAGAAAACTGATGAGAATCGACGAGCTTCTCTTCTTCCTTTCTTTTTTATTCACTTGCATATATTCTCTTTTCCACCACTGCGAATGATTAATTCATTGATTTTTACGAGTGAATTGTACGTGTGTGTTTGTGTTTATATATTGGAATAGAATAAACAAACGGGACTAGAGCGGACAAAATGAAACGAGAATGAAGAGATGGAAGAAAAGAAATAATAATTGCGACTGTTTTTTCCCAGTGTAATATTTTTTACTTAGAATTCAACCATATGTATGCATAAACACATATGTATATATATATAGTGATGTTTTCTGATGTGTGCAGATGTATGTTGCATTGTGCAGACTTGGGTAATAGACTCGTGTAATACTTCAATATTAAAATAACAATGGGGTATTTGTTGAAATAAGTATGAAGTCAGGTTGCACGCAGATGAAATAACGGTTATCCTACTGTTGCAGTAAAACTATATGTGTCTGTCTGCCTCTTGTGTATGTGTGTTTGCATATGTTTTCAAGCATAAAGCTTTTTTCAATGATGAAAATAATATTTCGAAACTAATGAAAAAAAAAATGGTAAAGTGGACTATGCCAATTTCATTGAATTTCTTCTGTGAAATTCCATTATATTAAAATATCATTCAATGCAAATTATTATTTGTGTATTCAATAGGAGTAAAATATATCCAATATTTATTATTATTTTATAAGTGAAGAATATGAATGAAGATAATTATTTATTCATTTAATGTTTTATTGTTTTGTTTACGAAGTAATTTTGTACGAATGTAAGAGAATATAGGAAGAAGTGAGATATAAAAGAGATTGAAAAATTCACGATGCTCTGAATGAGCGAAAGAAGATTTAAAATCGCAGCGCAGTGATACTGAGCTTATTGTAATGTATATATATACATATATATGTAATATCTACATTCAAGTTAATTGATGGAAATTTTCTAACGAGAGCAGTGCTTGACCCAATTTAATACTGTACTGCATAAATTCTTTTTAGAATTTCCTTTCCGCTACTGTTATACATATAGTAATATAATGTGATGAATAGGCCAAGATATTTCAGTAGATGGGAAAAATGCGACGATTTATTGCGAGATGAGGTTTGAGTGGAGTATTGGAGACTCGATGTAAGGAACCCCAATGAATTTATTAATTATAAAAATAACGAGAAAAAGATAATCAATATTTTCAATTACAATACGTATTTTACTAAGCCAAGAACTTACGAATTTGATTCTTTTCTCAATTTTTTATGTGCTCAATACTTCAGGATGTAAAAATTCCAAAGCCTGAAAGTTTTGTTATATCTTGGCAAAAAGTTCGAACTAATTTTATTCGCAATTATCAAAGTTTCAAAGTTTTGAAGCGGATTTTTCTTCCATCTTATACCACGAAAATGTGATTCATTTTGAAATATGGTGGCTCGCCATAATTCAGATGAAATTACTCACATTTTGAATTGCATATTTTAATTTATATATTCTTGAGGAAATGTGTGAGAAATCTGTTTGAACAAAAATTAATCAGACATTTCCTCTCCAATTCAAGACCACAAAACAGTTACTTTTCCATCCAACAATATACTATTATTATATATAAAGAGATATATCTTTATGGTTTTCTTTGGGATGTGAATTTCAATTCTAACAAGTCATCATAAAAAATATGTCAAGTACCTTGTTGCTAGAAGCACAAGGAGAGTTATTCAAATTCAATGGAATTCAGTTGTAATTTTTATTTCACAAATTTGAAAAAAGAAAAAGAAAATACCAGAGAAACATTGAAGTATCATCAAAGCATTTTATGTGTACATGCATCACACATGTGATATTATTATTTACCACGGATTTGTAATTAAATAACTTTGAAGTACCTTCATTTGCTGATTGCCATACATTAAATTTACTCAATGCAAAATTACATAGATGTGGATATAAATGTAACAGAGAAGCTTTGTGGGAGCTCATGAATGTTGAATCAAATTCGTCTTCTTCGAATTAAAGCTTAAGAATAGTTTCATTACATTTCCACAAAGGATTGCACATTGTGTGTTACCTCAAGCGCACTTTCTCTAAACTCATCACCATCCACTTCGCTTAACCCACGAATCGTTATATATCTAATCCATTGTGATGTTTGTCCTGCTTCAAGTGTATCAAAGATATTCTGACAGAAGGGATTATTTAGGGACAATAAATATATTCCTTCGAACCTCCGGTGCACTCATCAAACAAGCAAAAAAAATAGTTGATTGTTATTGTCGACTTTGATGAGTGTTGCTCTTTGCTAGTGGCATTGATAACCTCAACAGTTTTCTCAAGTTGGAAAATAAATAAAACTCTTCCATAGTATACGATAGCTGAATTTTATTGACAGATCAGAAGTCTGCAGGAAGAAAAGACATTTATTCCTGTTTGTTGAGTTAAAAATATGAAGTTGAAAAAAAAAATTCCTCATCAACACTGAAATGTAAACAAACATAGTGAAAATATAACTTGGTCGCAGTTGATAAAGTTGTAATGAATATGAATAAACATGATATGGTACTAGACAACAGCCACACATCGTAAATTCTTACACGAAAACACATGGATGTATTTTGCGTATAGAACTTTGCACTAAAAGCCCTGATGAATGTGCATTTCGGTAAATTAACTCCACGCATTTGAAGCACATGAAGCCAACTAAACCGTCTGGCCTTTATGGTGGATACGTGAGAATGCTCAAGTGAATATTTAATGTATAGATATATTCCGTTCGCTGTGATCATGAGAGTGTACACGACATGGATTTGACGGTTGAATGACACTGCTGTGACATTGGCTTTCTCATGCTTATAAACATGGTGGTAGTGATGGTGGTGGTGGTAAAGGCACCTATACTCATAGCCAATGCAATGTATCTCAATTGCCTCTGATAGGAAAACAATTTATGACATCCAACAGAATGAAAATAAAAGAATATGAAGAAAAAGAAGAAAAAGTAACTTTGAGTGGCAACAAAATTGATGAATTGTTTCCTGTTTAATGAATTGTTTTTCAATACAATGGAAATGACACATAAAAAGAAGACTAATATTTACTTCAACTTCAGTCTATTTTATCCGACAAGTAGTAAAAGTGAAATAAAAAGTTAGGGATTATTTGGAGAGAGTGGATTTTACGAAGAGTCTCGATGCCATTAATGTGAGATTATCCATGAAGATTGATCGACACTGGATAAATAAATGAGTATAAAGTGCATTTGTTGGAGAATTTTTTTACTTTCTACATTTTTTCTTATATATTCCATTAGTAAAACTCTATCAAACTCACGTTGGTACACTTTGTCATCATTCATGTGTTTTGACGTCATGAGTATTTGCTGGTGTAGGATAGTTGCCAAGTGATGTGAACTCTTTTACAATGTCGAAGAGCAATGGAAAAAGAATGAAAACGAAAATCCACCATTGGGATTATCTCATCTGACCTAATTCACTATACTCAGTATTTTATTCTTCTATTTTTTTTTTATCTAACATTCGTATTTGCTCTTTGCCTTCTTTCTCAGCATATTTCATTCAATTTCCTTTGGGTGAATTTTTAATAACCCACAACTCTGACAATCAGGAGGAGCTCGAGAGTCTTTTCTGTTTGTTTCTTTCTTTTTTAGTTCTTTCTCTTCTCTTGGTCTGTTCGTCTTTTTTTTCGCCTCTTTCTGGTTCCTTGCGTTTAATATAGGAAAATATCTTGACTATATATATATACATATGGGGAGCGATACACACATACTCACACGGTTTGTACACGTGTCTCGCGATTAAATTGAGTGATGATATGAGTAGAAGACGAGAGACGAGACACGAGGGTCGACTTTATATGCGCGTGGTCTTATACTCAGTCACGTTCTTCCACTTCTTTCTATACAGCTCAAAGAATTACATATATATATATATACACGTCCAAGCGGATGTATATATATTCACCATTCAAGGATCGAATATATGAAATACCTTTTTCATGAATGGTTGAATTGTGCACGAATTTTTATCATCTGATATTGACAATTCACTTTCATATAGCTCAGGATTGTCCAATAGTTTTTGAGTATGTTTATTATTTTGTTTTATGTTCATCAATGATTTCAGTCAAATTTTATAACATTGATAGTGGTCGTAGAAATCTGATTTTCAGGACGGGTAGGTCTTGAGTAACCGATTGGATATCGATTTAAAAAAAAAAGTGAACGAGAAAAAGGTGTATTATAAACGAAATGATGGCATGAAATTTTCAACGGGTCAATATGAGTCTGGTGTGTTATTTGAGGTGGTGAAAAATAGGTGTGTCGTGCGATGGTGGAATTTTCTGTGTGAATTCAAGATCTTTATTGCGAATATTTGACCGAATTTTTGAATTAAATTTGAAGTGCGTGAAATTGTTTGAACAGAAGTTTATGTGCGGTTCAATAGTTTCTTCGACTTCACTTCTACTTCTGAACACTTCGTTGTTGATTTGACGTAAAGAGCGTATTATATTTGCATTGAAATGAAAAAAAAATATTAGAACTACATGAACTTTGGGTTATTATTATATCAACACAAAGTTTACGGAGGTTTTGAAATACAATTCCAAGTATGTATTCACAATGAGTGAAATGTTCATCGCTTCTCTCTCATCGTGTATTAAATTTCACCACCGAGTAATAGAGAGCTTAATTGCCAACACGAGAAGGTTGAGAACATGACTTTAATCAAATTTGAACGCATCTCATCATTATGAATTTATGAATGCGTAACGTTAGCAACTGCCGATAACACAATCATTATTCTGGAAAATATAGAGGATAAAAAGAATAGTCTTGCAATTTCTAGTGGAAAGCAAACAATTCATATCCATTTCTCATTCCGAACCAATTAACAATCAACTACTTCAACGTTAGCATTTCAATTTAAATTCCAGAATGTTTCGCTTCACTCTATAAGAATTCTATCATTGAATAAATTGGAAGTGAAAAAAAAAACGTTACACAATATTATTTCTTCTGGTTGGTATTTTTTCGGCATCAAGTGCCACATTATTGATGTATTTTTGGGAGAGGATAAACACCATCATGAAGGGTGACAGAAAAAAAAATAAATAAAAGTCTCCAGGCAATTTTCCCGATCGTTTAACCGCCCACAATTTCATCTTCAACTACGGATGCGTGAGACTTCGGTCGTGGTGATGTTGATGGTTTAGTATTGGTGGCAGTGATGGCGGTTATATAGCACAGGGTGAGAATTGAGTAGAAGTGTGTTGCGTCTGGCAGATATGAAGGGAGATCTGTCTATGTAAAGGAGTGAGACAAATATGTATATAGTGAAAGGATAGTAGGGTTGTGTGTATAGTTACGAGGGCTTTGAAATAAAGGAGATTGGTGTACAAGGGAGAAATGTGGAGCCACTGAATTCTGTGTTCACTGGAGCTTACATATAGACACATTCGTATGTATATATGACAACAGACTACGTCACAGCAACTTCTCTGACGCACGTTCACGTCTTTCTCTTTCACCCTACTCTTCGTTTTTCTCTTTGTTCTTCATTTGTGTTTATGGTTTAATACATAACTTTTTTTTCTTCCTTTTATTTTTTCTACATTCTACGGCAATGGCTATGTAAATAAAAATTGACAGATGAATTGTTTTTTCGGTGGAGATGAAACTCAATTTGGTTTTATAACTGAAGTTTTATTTGGCTTTGGTTCTCTTTTATTTCGATATTTTCAAATACTTTTCATGTGAAGATAATTGGGAAAAATTGTTTTCATTTAAACAATAAAAGAGTTTTAATTTTCAATGTAAAAACAAAAATATTGAAATACGAGGCAGTGAATGAATGCAAAATATAATAATTGAATATTCAAGTGTAGAATTTTCAATTATCTCTGCAAACATTTGTCAATTCGATTTCAGAATATTTATTGTTTCAGAATATCTCAACACAATCACAATGAAATGAAAAATGAATAATTCATCTAAATCTAGATGTAAATTTCGCGTTCCATTATACATTGCATATAAATTATTGTTGTTTCCGATTTTATTAACGAATGAGAAATATAAAAAAAAACGATTATTGTAAAATAGATGATATATTTTATTTGCCTGAATTTGAAAGGAAAAAACAATTTTGTCCAATTTTCCTTGTCATTGCAAACAGGAACTGATCATATACAACAATATCCTGTCAATCCAAATAATATTGGAAATTCAGTAGCTATATATTTCCATTTATACCATTGACGAATCATCAGTAAACCCGGAAATATAGTTCTATATTATCGTTTCGTCTGCGGTTGACCCAGATTAAACCGCAAGAAGGGCAAAATGCTGCACGAGAAACCCCCCCATTTCATCCCTTACCAACAGCAATCAGCTTTGCTTGATGAATGACAACTCATTTGTATGTTGAACCACAAATTAATTCACCTCAAATTCAAGTGTGATGTTTTATTCCTCTTTTCTATTTTTCCTTTTTTCTATTGTCTACAATGGAGTGGATTGATGAATTTTCCTTTCATCCAATTGGTCGTTCAAAGTCATCACATTGTATCCGTTGATCTAGAATTTCATGCCAATGCGCATGACCTGGACCATTGAGGTCCTGGGTAACACCGTTGACCTACTTAAAGCTCGTTTTAAAATCTCTCCAAACTATTTACGAATATATAGTGTATATGACTACATTGTATATACTGTGGATATAATATATATGTATTTGTGCAAGTACACAATTAATTGTCAGGCAATTTAATTTACAATTAATTGCGTTGATATAAAATGTCATTGCCTATCGTAACAATTGACTTTTTATTCGCGTTAATAGCAAAGAATTAGTGTCCAGAATTGATTAAACTATATTGATTAGAGTTTCATTAATAGCTTTTTTTCTATTGTATACTTTAGATTTTATATACCTGTACGTAGAACATCTATAGTCATACAATCAGTGAATTTTTAAGAGTCAGTAGATAATTTCAAATTCGATTAAACTTTCATGGAATTCGTTCTTTGGTTTCTCTTTTTTTTTCTGTCGTAACCTTCAACTCCCCTGAAATTATTCCATAAAGACCCTAAATGGTGACATTAAAAATATCAGACATTGGTAATAACATTTAAAGGTCAGATGAATGGATTGAAAATTTGAAAAATATTTAGTTCAACATTTTAAATGTTTTGGCAATTTGTAAATATCGAAATTTTTCCAGAATTTTTTCAAATTAAAGCGTCTTTTCAATGATTATTTTTCCAATATCTTTTTGCAACATTTTCTCCCCTCTTGTATTATATCATCCTGATTTTATTTTTAGTTACTCTATTTTTTTTCGTGTCAACATTGATAGCTATATTTTCCCTTCATGCGACACACTGACCTATACATAAAGCTAAATGACAAATGACTGCGGCATTTTCATTCCAAACTGGAACACTCAGGCTATTGAGAAGAAAAAAAAAATAGAAAAGAAAAATTGTCCTTTTCCCTTGAACAAAACTCTCAGAGGCCTTTCATTTGCACTTTTCTTTGAATGTCTATACTTATCTCACCATATCATGTACTCTTCGGTGCTTTTCGCGCCCCTATTGTTTACTTCTCTTTGTTCATTCTTTTGTGAATGATTAAGGTAGTTCGAGCACGTACGACCGTATTTTATGTTCATATAACAAGGAATCAATTATTCAATACAAACAAATTGTTTCGTTGACATTAATTCGCCAGAAATCTTTCATTGTACCAATCAAAAGATTCTTCTTCAAACTTTCACTAAATTGATTCAAATTATGTGCATCATAATTATTTTATAACATAGCAAATGTGTCATGTGGGATGATATCATTCAATTCTGAGAGGTTAAATATTGATATTAAATTCAATTAGCATTTGTTTGTTTATGATGAATTCAACATCGGTTTTAATCTCTTATTAATTAATCCTGTTGTCTTCACTTGATATTTATTATGTTATAAATACACATGTTTTCATGTAAATATACGATGAAATATTGCATTTACCAAAGGCTATTGTGTAGGTAAATAGTATATACACATAGAACGATGGTGTGGCTTTGTTTGCTACGATGAACGTCACCAGAAACACGTGCACTAGCACGTTATCCTGTCATGAGTAAATGTGCAGATATATGTATACAAATATAGTTTGACCGGCTATGCCAATAGAACAAGTTATGGGTTATGTCCACCATGTCACATATTTTCTGTCTCTTGATTTCCGCTTGATGTGTCCTAATAAATCTCTAGTCATGGATAAATGACTGTCATAAATAGATTTCTGAATGTTAAATTATTAAGGGATCGAATATTGAATGAATAACATTGGAATATATAGAACTTTTGAACTCTAATAAAGATCTTTAGACGAAAACAGCTTAGTAAATTAAGTGTTATCGTTCGAAATATATCAATTCACATTCTCATGAAAGTATCAATAATAATTTTTCTACTTTTATAACACAGTCACAAAACGATATTGAATTGCTTCTCAATTTCCCTTTCCCATTTATACAGACCTCAAGACACCTAAAACATATATCAAACATATTCTCCTTCTTACTTCACATTCTCATCTGCAATACTCTTTCATCTCATATCCTCTCACTTCATTCCTCTTAGCGACGAGGCGAGAGCAGCAATGCAGTTTACTCTTGGGAGCTTGTCCCAGTGCTTTCAAGTTTTGCAAAGACGATTACTCTTCCTGTCGGCTTTCCCGTATAAATATACAGATACAATACAAGACAATATGCAAGTCTTGGAGGATATGGCTTTGTATCAAGAGTATATACAGTTGTTACTTTAGAATATCTATGCATTTAAGACATATGTACATGTCTATGTAAAGCCATTGATGGTGTCTTTGACCGCATGTACCGCAAGGAAATAGGTATTGGGTATTAGGTATTAGGAAATAAGAATGCGTGTCTTTGACTAAAATTATAGACCATCAACTAAGGATTCAACTACAGTCGGTTGGTCAAAGACTATCGGTCAATTTATAGTTTGTAAACAGTTTACAAAAGATGTTCAATCGCTCGAAATAAAAGTCCAAGACATATAATATCAGCAATCGATTGATCACTACACGTGATATATACTGAAAAACACTTTTTTATTTTAGGGATAGAAGGGAAAAATGGTTAAAAAAAACAGGGTGAAAGTTTTGAATTTTTTTTTTATTCTCGTTGAGTTATTTTAACGAATGTTTGGCAAGGAATTTTTCTGTAGAACATAACATCTTTAGAGGGCTTCATAAATACAGTTACGATGATGTAGAAAATGTTTTTTATTGGATTGTACAACTTGGGAATTGAATAGTTAGAGGATGCATAAAGTACTGCGAATATTCTACAATAACAAATAAAGAACTATTTGTTTTAAGCGTTTTCCGAAATTCGATTTGATTAAATTGAGAGTTGAATTGAAATAGAATATTTTCTCGGTCTGTTCATGAAACGATATTGACATTTGAATATAAAGTTAATAAATAATAAATTATAAATTCAATATCAATAATAACTTTTGATGCAATTTTCCGAATATGAAATTCATTCAATATTTATAATATTCCTTTCACAACTATTGATTATGACTAATGGATACAAAGTTCAGATTTAGCTTTCCTGATTTTCCACACAATTTCGTTATGCAATTATTATGGTATCTCATTCATGTGTAAATAATTTCAATAGTGCCACAAATCAATTATTAGAGATATTGGCACATAAAGTTTAACTTTACGACAAACTTATCAACCGCAAATTAATCTTTGTACATTTTTTCTCTTGAAAAAAAAATTATCACCACAGAATTTGTGATAGAATGTCAATTGTCCAATAATTGCCAATAACCTAAATCTATTTTCTACTATTTTCGCTTTGGAAATTATTCGACAATTCCAATTCTCATCACTATCTAATATAAAATGATTGGTATTTTCATGTATGAATTGGACTATTAATAATACTGTGGCTGCTACTACCACATACAGATCCTATGTATATCCCTCGTATGTAAACCAATTTTTTTCTTCCCCAACCACAATATTCAATTGGTGAAATATATGTGTGGGGCAATAAAAAGCATCTATACGTATCAGAATTTCAATTTCCGCCCAGTTTGCTTGTAACACACCCGAAAATGTTTGTGCTGACAGCATATCCATTAAATTCATCATCATTCACTTCTACCAATTCGTTATCAATATAAAATCTAAACTTAAATAAACAAAAGAATTATCTAATACAAAAGCAATTTGTTATCTAAATAAAACTAAACTTTTTCATTCCATTATAAACAAATCTATTTATTAAATCAGTTTTGTTCCTTTTGTCTTCATCATTTACCCAAATAAACAAATTCCCTTTTCATTCTTATGTTAGCAATTTTATTTGCTACCAAATTCATATCGAGCATTAAACGAAGCTACGATAAAATCACTGAATCAATCTTTTAATATCCCATCAAGCAAATTCGATTTTCCTTCTACCTTCAATAACAATTACGAAAGCGTTTCATCCACCGGAAATTGTCAAGTCACATTCAATTTCAAGCACATATGTACCTATAAATACACATCACATTCACATAAAAATTCCATTCTCTATGAATAAATGAATTTTGTTCTCAATTCTGTTCATATAAGCTATAAAGTTTTTTATCCAATGTTTTTCTCCTTACAATATGTTATATCGTGAAGAAATAAAATTCTATATTCACAGTTAGTTTAGTTTTTCTTTTTGCATCACGTAGCACATGCATTTATCATGCGATCATATGTGCGAGCACATAAAGACGTCTGGGTCGACTTCGGTGACGTGTTATGTTGGCCAACTCCACCTCAATGCCCTCCATTCATGTTTTACATTATATATACGTTTACCTGATGCTGATACGCTGTCTGGTCATACCTGAGTACGTGTAGACTTCTTAATCATCTTCAGGTCATTTCTGCCCATCTTTATATCAGAGCAGTAAACATAGTAGTGAACTTCTAGCAAACCTAACAATCTCTTCATCATCATCTTCCTTGTTTGTCTACATACGTAAAAGAAATGATTTTAGTAGATGATAAAGAACTCATAATCAATTGTTATCATTTGATTAATATTTTTATTGAAATAGCAAACAATCTGCGATAATTTCTACATTAATCCATATCTAACAAATCACATCAATGTTTTTTTGGCAATGAATAGAATAGGGAATATTGACAATTCATAGATATAATTGAATCAATACATAGTATTATATATTTCTCAAGCATATTACAAAAGCATCATTAGTACCGACCTCATTACCAACTGCTTCGTGTTCTTGATGCGTTGCAACGTTTTACATTAAATATAATTATTGTAAATAATGTCGAGCACGCAAACTATCGATTAAAAAAAATTATCACGAAAGAATTAATAATAGATATACGGAAGAGAAGAAAAAAAAACAAATAATATCACGTTGGTGAAGTAGAAAAGATATCAATTGGTCAGCCACATACTGTTCCTCAAATATAAATTATTGTTCTGTGCATTATGAATGTTTAGTGCAGCTATTCGATTCACTTTTTCCCTTTGTTTCATGATCAATACTAATTCTTGTACTCCTTTTAGCACAATACCATTTACGACAATAAGTTTTATATCCTCTCGAAATTTAGGTGACAATAAAAGTTGAAAATAATGGGGTAGTACTGAAAATTATAGTAATGGATTCCATTTATTTTGTGATTTATGTTGAACAGTGAATTGTAAAGTTTCAAGTTAGCAACCTACGCGCAGTTGTTTTGTCATAAAAAATAAATTGTAGTAAAAATTGTGTGAATAACAAAAAAAATGGGAATGGAATGAGAATGGAAGTGAAAAGTTTTACACAGTATAATCGTTTAGTAGGAGTGAATATAGTATATAAAGTTTTGTTATGTACGTTAACATATACAAAATGTAGAAAGAAAAAAAAGGGAGAAATAACTTTGATGAACAGCGTTGCTTATTGACATTTCCTCCACTTCATATTGACACACGTCATCAATTCAGTTTTATTTATATTCACATTATTTAATTTGCTAGTTATTCTTATATCGATGTTGTTTATATAAGTGTTGTTATGATCATCTAGTGATGATAAAGATGACCCTGAAAATTGTCAATTGTAAAATAGAAGAAATATAACAGTTGGAAATGAGGAAACTGAAAGAAAATTGATTTTTATTTCGTATTATTTTTTTTCTGAGATCTTATATGATATTGTTTATTCTTTTGATAATAATTCGTTATTGTTTATTTGCACAACTTGTTCATATCGAGTTGTGAGACTTCCAAGAACTCTTCCTTGTTGATTTTCTATAATTTATTATTTGCTGATACAAAGTTCTTTCCGATTCATCAACAAATTGAGTTATTTTATTATTTATTATTGTTGTGAAGTTTTGAAAAAATGATAAAGCAAATTGTTGGTAGTGGGTGTAATGTCACCTTTATTATATTTTATGGAGAATGATAAGCATAGAACGAAGTCCTAGAGAAGTTAAAAATATTCACACAGTTAAGTTGACATATTTGCTCATATAGGAAATAAAAAGACGAGTTCATGTCTACACTTCTCTCTTTTTTTTCCTTTTTTTGTGGGGTGATAGACAATCAAGTACAAACAAATCTAAGTCTGACATATCATCGTCATATCTTCACTTAAGTGTCTCGTATCATTATCCAATTCGCTTCTCATCGCTAATTGACGCTCAACCAATGTCGTCGTCTGGATATTCACAATCTCATTCCTTCAATAAACGCACTTGTACTCACTCGAAAAATATTTATACAAAAAAATCAAGTTAAAATATAAATATTTATTCAAACGAAAAAGGAAATTTTCCTGATTATATTGGAAAATTATTTTCACCTATTTCTTTTGTTAATCGAATTTTTGCAGGTCATAAATTTTACTATTCACATATTTTTATAGAGAATTCAGAGTGCACGAAATTTTTATGGCTTGTGTGTATGGTTTATGAGTATATCTCGGTATAATCCAGACAAAAGTGCTTATGACGTCGAGACTGAGTGTGGCTAAAATTATTGGACTATCAACTTCTACCCCATTTATATTAACCCAACGCTTTCAAATGGTTTCTTCATATTCTGAGATAATATATTTAAATACATACCATATTTCTATATTAATATCATCATGCATATATGTAAATAATGACTTGAAGAATGATAAGTTTATGGGTAGAAATTCAAACAGCCGTGAGAAGTTCTCACTATAGCTCATTCCTGTTCATCACTCACAACCCTCCTATCGAACAACAGTATAATATTTACATCGTCTCGAACTTCGTATCGTAACTCTCAACTGTGTGAATTCATTATCTCGAGCACATCTTGAGACTCTTAATCGATCAATTAAACCAACAATGTTTAACCTGAAACAATATTGAATCGTCAACAATCATCGGATGAATGAGGAGAATTTTATTTGTAATGAAAATGACAAGTCCCAAAAATATATTGATGAATGCTAACAAATATCCAAATCATAATTTTTCTTTGCATGAAAAGAAAGTTCATATGAATGATTTGAATTGGTTGTTCTTAAATATGAATATCACTACGATAAAACAAAATAAAAGAAAACATTCTTCACGGAATTTAAATTTGCACGCGAAATTCCACGAGCCTGGTTTTCATAGCGTCTCACATCTGTATACCGGGCAAACATACATTATATGTGTGTCTATAAATAATTCACCTAAACTGTACATACATATTATTATTTCGTACGTTCACCCAGAACCTATAGAGTCTCCAACAGAATTGTACAAATGTAATATGAGAACAATTTGTTTTCATCAAAACATATCTCATTATCCCTCACTATTCGTCCACTTAATTTAAGCTCTACATTAAACTGACCTATTTTTATTTTTGAATTATCTCAGCACTTTCTCATCACTGTTGGTCTTCACTACCTTTGAACTTTTGAACGGATGCACTTTATTCATTTTCTTTCATTTTATTTTTCCAGTCTTTTCTTTTTTTTTTTTTTTTCCTTACTTCTTCTCTATCTAACGCTCTTATAAATTCAGAGCGGACATCCTAGGGCATGTAATCGGATCCTTTAGTTCAGTCTTTTTATGTCTGTACCAAGGAAGTGAAATTAAATACCACGTTTCTCTTTTGAAGTCAGGTGTAATACTTCCCTTCTATAGGTATTCATTCAAACATGTATACATTCATCCATTCATTCAATTCATCTAGTCATTGCTCGTTTTACATTTTATTATCACATAACATTTTCATTTATAATTTTACCTCATTCTGACACACATGTTAAAGTTGTATTTGTCGTTGAAGAGGAAAAAATGTCTCCACCATAGTTTGAAATAAAAGACACCAATTTGTATGTTCATAAGTGTTGATAATATTGAGAGTGGAATGTTGAGAATGTTGATTGTTCAAATAGAACATAATGGACGTTTTAATCTGATTGCTAAAGCTCTTTTGACGATACTCTTTGTGTGTATGATATATATATATATATATATATATATATATATATATAGTTGGTACAATACGTCGATATGTAGCTTGATGCAATATTAAGTATATAAAAGTGGACCGGTGCGGTATAAATGTGGGATAATAGGATATTTATAATTCAATTGAACATTCTTTTTGCGTTGATCAATTTTACTGGTGGTATCTTTATAATGTAAGAGTGGGAATGTAGAACGGGAGTACATCATCGTAATTTATTGAATTCGCCGATTATCTAGGTTGGAATACTCTGATATGCCTGGTGGATTATTCCAATAATGAAGTTGATACGGAATATTCGGAGAATTATTTTAATGCCATAAAATGAACAATGAAATGAGTGATAATAATGGGAATTCAATAATGAAATAAAGGGATAATATTTGTGTCTTCATTGAATATATGAAGAAAAGGTTGGAAATTACATTTAGTGGAATAAGTCTTCATTATTACTAGTTGGTTTATGAGAGATTAGTTCATCAATTCACATTCTGAAAATTTAAATTTAATATTCAGAGCGCAGTTCATAAAATTTTTCTTCCAAGCTTATGTGAAAGAAAGAAATTGTTATTAATAGTCAATTAATGTTGTATTTTTTTTTGTATTTGCAGAATGGTAAACGACAGCAGCAAGCAGCATGGTGTATGAGGAGATAGTGGGCGTACGGGGTAGCTGACCTCAGCCCCCGCGCACTTTATTTATGCGCGAGATGCCCCACAACCTCAATTCCACCTCTGCAAACTCGGCCAATACTGGGCCCAATCATCAGGCCTATCCACCACCTCAACCATTCCATCACATTAATGATGGACTTCAGCCTGAGGTTCGTTAGACTTGATATAAATAAAATATTCATAACGTTTACCACATTTGGGGTGTTTCTTTGAAATCTGTATATACATCTATTCTTCCCTTTTTTTTTTATGCAGAAAGAACCCGTGGAGTTCGATGCAAGTCATCTCCGTGGTGCACCAGCTGAGGTGGAAGCATTGGTTCACAACATCAAAGATGTTGCACAGCAATTTTTATATCATTGGCGGACATTTCCAATTGTGTTGCCGCCGCCTTTATCATCATGCACTGATGGAGAAACCGACACACTTGTTCGTAAAAAGCATCACTTAAGAGATCTATTTGTTGCACCAAGCTTTGATGAATTGGATGCTGTTGCAGTTGATAGTAAAGGCGAACCCAGACGTCTAACTAATAAACAACTAGAAAGCATTAGGGAACGAGGGTGAGTACTTGGTGTAATTTATTTTTCCAGTCTTCTTTCAATATATATAAACAAACGATTTTTTAATTCCATTTAATATTTCAACGTAGGCTGTCCTCATTCAGTTGCTAGTCATAATTATAAATACATATTGATGAATAATTATTTTAATATTAATTGCTACAATACAACGAAATTTAATAGCTTTTGAGAAATATAATAATGTAGCGAATAGAATGTCTTTAGTGAATAGAAATTAGATTTTAAATACCATGAACACGCCGTTTGTTTGAAAGACATTTACGAATATGTGACATAGACAAAAATCATAGTTGCGTATTTTCAAAAAGGCTCTTGTATAATAGGGACTATGTGAAACTTACGAAATATGTTATAAAAAAATTATTCTCAATGTCCGATGAAAGAGAGCCAAACAAAATGTCATAGGATGTTTCGATTCCGAGAAAATGAATAAACACACAGAAGAATGGAGTTCTATTGATGATTTGATTTGTTAACAATTTTTGTAAAGCTTGCACAAGGATAAGTATGGAAAGCCGAAGAAGCTGAATGCCACTCAATTGGAGAGCATTCGGAGATGTGGGTACGTCAATACACAATCCCAACACTCCACTTTTATTTATTTTTTCAAACTCATTCAAACGCATAACAAAATCTTGGGAATAAAAAGATTACTAAATTCATTCACTGTACATAGGGCAAAAGTGAAAACGACACTAAATTATTTTAAGTAAATGATATATTTAATCCTTTTTAATGTTCATATAAATTTAGTGTTTCTTTCAAACTGTTTGGCATGGTTTTATTGTAAATACACGAAATGTGAGAGAGCTCTCATCTATTTTTTGATTTTTAAAAACCAATAATATCGATAAATGAATAATGGTGCTGGTGTTGATTCTGAAAATAGTGACATTATTGTATACTCGCGCTTTTCTTCTTTTCTTTCCCAAATTTAATTGTTTGAAGTAAAAGTCTAAGTGACACACGAGTTGTGCTAAAATCCTTCGCACATATACAATCTTAGTGCTTTTTTTAGGCTACCAATTCATTAGATGATAATTATTTGATTTTATATCATCTGTGAAATATTTTCTCCCATCCATACCAATATCTCCTTTATTTCTAAAACTTATCTGCATTCTAATCACGAGTTTTCTTGTATAAAACACTTGGGTGTCAATTGCAAATTGATTGATACTTATCAAACGGTGTGTATATATTGAACTTGAAAGATAATAAAAACATATGAATAATTTTCCAGGGAATTTGAGGTGGATTCAATTAATTTCGCCGGTCAAACACATCGATGGCGGTTAAGTGGACTTTTGCAGAGAGGTCGAGACAGGAGAAGAGAAACTTTGTTGAAAGATCTCGCTCTTGCTACGAGGTTTCTTGTAGTTACCGCCCGAGCAAGGCTCGTTTCACATTGTTTCAGCATTTCGCAATCGCTGAAAGCTCTACTGACTGGACTGTTGAGATTACTCGGTAAAATTACTAATTCATTACCATAATTAATGTATAATTTCTAAATTGGAATGACCCTGTGTATATTCTTAAATTTGAGATCGTTGAACTATGCATTAAATTGCAATTTATATTTTGCAGATATAATAATTGGAGTTCCATCACTCCAAGCGCAAAATTTAGATGGAAAAATCAGAGAGGAAAGATGTCGTTATCTCGTTGCAGAGCTAGTTTGCAGGGTATGTTATGTACACAATATTCTTGAAACTTGTGACTCGGAAACTTCATACAGTTGGAGGATGAGTATAAGAATCTGAAACAGACATTTTCCAAATGACATTTCACATTCTGTTATGTATATATTTTTTTCTTTTTGTTTTATAGCCAGAGTACGAAGATTCGTTGGAATTACTGTGTGGCTTCGTGCGGAAACAACTGCGTCGTGCGACGATGGAGAAATTTGAGGTGGAACGTGAATCGTCACAATTGTTGCCGGTGCCAGTACCATTCGTATTTGGTACGCCAGCAGGCACCGCTGTGGATTTACGTCTTTTTAGTCGTGATATTATCCGAAAAGCATTGCCAACATTGGTATCAATTCTTGAACGTGAAACGCGCGGATGGTTTTTACATTTTCGCGAAAGATTGATATCTGAATTGAGAGCACAGAAGAAACCCGACGAGGAAATAGAGCAGGTAAAATTAATTGGCTAGAAAAGTTTCTCCGTTATTTCATTATTTCTTTTTTTATCTTTTTCCTCTTCATTCAAATTAAACTTTTGAATAAAAAATATATTTCACAGATAAATCAATTGTTATCATTACAGTTAACTACTCCGTATGATATTAATCATTAACTTTTTCCAGTTCTTTCACAAGACGAAGCTTTCAATAATTTTTGTATTAAAACGAATGAAACATGAATTCATTTAGGTTATTTCCTTTTTGTTTCTCAAACGAAATAGAATTCATCCTCATGATTCATGACGTGATAATGCCATATTGATAATATTACGCTGGACAAATTTCATTTTCATTCGTTCAAAATACTTGGATGAATAAAAAATTAGTTTCTATATCACATTCGTGTTTCTTCTATTTATTTTTCAGCAAGTAAATGAAGCAGTGATGCGCGAATATTTACAACGAGTATATACCAGTATACTCTCTCATCCGGATATTCTTGCACTTGGTGATGGAATAGCACAACTTTTAGTGCAACAAGCACAATCTGTTGTACTGATGCATCGCGCAGTTGAAAATGTTCAACGAAAATTGACGCAAACGAAAGAATCATTGCGCTTACGAATGGAAAATGAACATCCAGTATTATCAAGAATTGGACCTTGGATGCGTGATCGAATGAGAGAAGCAGAAGCTAATTTTATTGACGTTTGCGAGTGGAGTGCACACGAGGAGGCATTATCATTGTGCAGCTTGCAAAATTTACAACAAACTGTGTACTTCCTCAATCGCGACTTGACATTCATGCGAGAGGTAATCCGAAAAAAAAGAACGATGCAAAATATTGTGATGAATGTTAGTTAGTCTACACTTCTCATCTTGGTAGTTCATCGAATATTCAATTGAAATTTTTGGAAACTTATACGGGGCGCCATTTTCAGACTAAAACTTGAAATCGGATCTGCATGCATACGTAATTTGAATTTTTTAGCCCGGCCATTGTCGAGACGTAGGAACTCGATAAAGCGACAAAGTTACTCAGTACGAGCTTGAACTAGTATTACTTGAGTTTTATGCAATAGTTTTTTTATCACGAGAATTTTTCGAAAGATATCGGCCTAATGGCATGTTTACCTGATGATAAACAAAATTTATTTATGAAGAAAGAAAACTAAGTTATTATTATTGATTAAACAAAACTATTTTGGGAAAAAATTTGCATTCATGAACTACTTGTTCATAAATTATTAGTTGGTCGCAACAGTATTTTCCATTGTATGAATAATGCAAATGCAGTTATGGATAAAGGTTGAACCTTCAAGCGTCATACTTCTGGCATCACAGGTTTGTTCAAAGTCACTCGAAAAGTTCATGAATTTAAAGAGAGCACGGATAAAAATTCAATCCTGCTTGTGCAAATTACTCCATGTGATATTTGCATCCATATGACACTCGTTTTTTAATCTCTATCATAAATTCGCGGGAACCAATTTGATTTCTTGCATCATCGTAAATATCAATACATCGGAAAAATAAATTATGAATCATTAATTTTTCTGTATAATTGAGAATTCATACGTAATTTTTTTTATCTTTCTTCTATTATAGAGAGAACCTGTATTGCTCAAAGAACTTCGTAAAGTGAAGACACCAACACGAAACTTTCAGTGGCCAACACAGATATGGTTGCCGCGCAATTGGATAGTGAGGCGTAGCTTTCAAGGAATATCTGAAATAATTCCAACTGTTTTGAGTAACACACCAACGTCAATAACCACACCGCGTGCAGATCCAAGTCAAGCAGTATTTCTTGTTGAACGTGAAATCGTCCACACGACAACAACACGTTGGCCAATGTGGCGTTGGATTAATTACATTGCACGTACATGGTGCTGGACATGGAATGCTATGTTTTTATTTGGTGTTGCTGTACCATGGTGTAGTAGAGTATCATTACGAGCATTATTGCTTGTCGAACCATTTACACCGGACTTGGAGCTTAGCCAACTTAATGGTACACTATTCCCTCGAAAATCATCTCAAACACCAACTTTATGCTCCAGACTTATTGCATTGTGGCGACATATCAGCAAGAGCCGGACGCATTTTGAGACTGAACCAGATACTGGTGAGCATTAACCTCATTTAAATTTACCTTCAGTATCAACAGAGATATCAGAATTTTATTTCCGGGAGTATATTTGGAAATAGATAAAAATTCCGGTCGACAGAAAAAACGTTTCTCAAATGATGGAGTCTCATTATTTTTTTGTCGCTTTCTCTCTACAGGATTCATCGGTAAAGGATTGACAAGACACATAAATAGACTTTGGAATTATGGGTTCAAAGGTCTCTTGGGAACTTTGGGAATCCTGTTTTTGTTTCCCATAATTTGCATTGTCGCGAGTCTCAGTTCACTCGTCATTGCACTTTCAGCTTTTTTATGGTATGTATTGATTGTTTTTTTGAACAACTATCCGTCCATTATTGTTATCTTATTCGAATAATAATTAATTTATTCATTGTTACAGGATGCCATTAGTTACTTTGACACTTCATGCATTCATGGCACTTGTAATGGATCTCGACGCACCAGAATTGAGTCGAAATCAATATCTAGTGGTCTTAGAAGCGTTAGCATGGAATATTGGTATACAAGGTTGTTTACAGCCGATAGCTGCATTAATTGTTGCAATTGTTATTTGTCCAATAATTGCATTTTTGATACTCACCGTTGCTGTGATACGTTATTGGATAAGAGTAATGTGGGACACAGCAATGTTTCATTTAGTTATTAAAAATCGTGGACGGGTACCGGCCAGTGATAGTTTCGTAGTGAAACGAATAGCTGGTCCGGGTTTAGCATCAGATTATTACTATCAAATACGACCAGAACAGGCACTAGCAGCGTTTGAAGCCAAACTTGAACTCGATGAACTCTTGGCATTCCAACAAGAAACTGAACGACTAATAACTCAACCGCAACGAGACTTTACACAATTTGTTGAAGCCTGTTTCAGTCCATTTGCCACAAGTTTAGCGAAAACCCGTGATCCATATAAATCGTTGGAGAAAGAAGCGCGTGATTTAATCAGTGCGTTGCATGAGAAATTGGATCGTCGTCGAAAAGACTTACAAACTGGCCTTGGCGTTGCTGTGAGAAGTAAAATAAAATTAACAACATTCGATTTAAAGGTTGTAATACAACAAGCAGCACTGATGTTGGAACGCCTTTATCCGTCGCATGTATTCGCACGTTTAATCGGAAGTGAAGATGATTTCTGGGAGAATAAAGGATTGGGGATAGGCGATTGGGCGGGTTTGGCTGGATTAATGTATGCCGATATATTTAGTTTGGACTTTTTACAACCGTTGGATGACACAGACACGAAATTTAAACTCGAACCACATCCTGGTGTAGATTTGAGTCGCTATACAGAAATGGTTCACAGCACGGAACTTGGTGGTGTTAATGGACCGGATTTATTAGGCGCTATCTATGCACCAAGGGGAAATATTCAAGTTCATAGTCCCTATCTCGAAGTGTCAGCGTTCAATCCGCGCGCAAAACAACCCAGTAACAGTAGAAAATCGGAAAAACGATGTGATACGGGTTTATTAACTTCATCGCGATCGCGACGGCGTACTATCAGCGGTACATCCACTGGTGATGGCCGTTGGCAACCGTGGAAGCGGGAAATGCGTCCATATAGCGCAGAGAAACTTTTAATCCCATTACCAATACCGCATCCCGCTCATATCGCTGTGACAATACACAACCGTGACTCGGAAGATCCAATATTGCTCGATTCAGAACTATGTCAAAATATTTTGCGTGCTATTGAAGAGTCACCGGGTGAAATGGCAATTGAATGTATCAATCGCTATCGAGGCGGTGGTGGTGATTCGAGTTTTGATTCTGTTGCATCGCAATCATCAGTCTCATTAGATACAGGCCTAGACAAAGACAACGACACAGAAGAGACTGTTAATGATGAAAAAGAAGGAGAAACTTATCATTGGACATTGTCGAATTGGGGCGGTGGTGGTATGGCAAGGAGAAGAAAAAATTCTGGTTCAATTAAAGTTGACTTAGCATCACCTGAAGATGTTACCTTGGATACTGATACCACTAGGGTGATGTTCAGCACTTATGGCACGACTGTTTGAGTATCCATTTAATGCGCTTCCTCTTGTAAATTTGTTTTTAACTTGAAACTATTTTTTTTTTCCATCGTTTATTTGCGATAGAATATTTATCATGGCTTCAAATGTTACATACACTCTCGAGATGAAATGAATTGAATATGAATTCCAATGCTCCATTGACGATACGTGATGAAAAAAAAACAGGACGGAGTATTTTTTTTTAATTGACTTCATAATTTTATTTGTATTGCATCGCGTTTTATTGTCATTAATCCAATCATCTCGACAATAGAAATTCATATTTATTATATAGATGTGTGTGTGGCGTTATATATATATTTCATATAACGCACATAGAGAATATATATATTTTGTTCCTATTATCGGAAAACTCAAAAAGTCGGAATTTGTTATTAATAAAATTAAACTTTTACGGATTGAGAATGAATCCTTTTTTTTTTACTTCGGGCCAATTGAATACTCAAACACGACACATACATACACAGTTTCTGTACATAGTTAGGTTATTATTCTCCAATATGTGTAGGATAATTGTTTTCCCCCAACCAATCTTGAGAATATTAAATTTTTTCTATCGTCTAAAAATTGAATTGGAAAAATTAAATCTATGAACTGCGTTAAAAAAAATTCCTCAATAATGGAAACAGCTGTAGGAAACAAATTGCTCTCTTATTTATCGTGTTCGAATGATGTTCTATTGACAAAAGAGAACACAAAAATTAATTAATTTGTATCACGCGCGCCTCATAAACGTCACTGTGAATGGAGATCATTTATAATATTGGTATCAATGAAAAATTATTTGCGTTACATAATTTAATAAAAAGCAAAGAAAGGAATATGAGAACTCCATTCAACGTTACGTTTAATTATATATTTATAGTATCGAATTGATGTAATAATATAACCGTATGGCATTAAGATAACATTGTAGATAGAGTACAAACAAAAATAAAGTCTCAGTTTTAGTTTTGATTGGAGAAATGAACTGTCTCAAGGGGGAAAGAAGAAGAGAAGCGAAAATCGAGAGTAAAAATGAATTGGTAGAAATATGATTCAATTATGAATGAAAGCACAGCAAGCCGGTGAATTTTAATTCTTTTCAGGTGGAAACAAATTTACAATATCACATGCGATCACATTGATTGTCCTCAGTCAATTCAAAAGAATTGATGACTCTTGAATGATCAGTTATTGATACCGAAATTTTGACGACACTGTTAAAATATTTTCCATAAGTGCATTCGATTTTAATTGATATTCATTTGAAGCAAGTTTTATTCGATTCAAAATTCATTATCCGATGATGATATAGTCGCTGAATGAAATTGCACGTGAATTCCATCCAAGGTCAATAAAAAAAAAATACATAAAGGAACAAAATGAACCCGAGGAAGAAGTATTTAATAAACATAACTAAACAGTGTCCATCCATGAACATAAAAAAAGAAAATGAAGAAAATCATGAAAACTTTATTAGTCAAATTGTTTCATGTTGTACTAAAAAGGAAAAATGGATTCAAGAAAAAGTGTGAAGATAGAAATGAAGGCGAATGATTATGAGAAGAAGTATAAATGATAAAAAATCAAAAATCGTATAGCAGTCATATAGATATGGGATGTGCGTCATTTATTTGCCGTATACAAGCGATAATCTCTTGCCTACATTGATTATCTCTCTTATATCAAAAAAGAAAGGAAAATGAAGTAAATAAATAAAAAAATGATATGTTAGATATAATGAATACATATGTAGTGTGTGTGTTATATACATATAAAACATATGTATATGTCACCAAAACAAACTTTAAAGTTCATTCTCAAGTCTCTCTCTCTTTACATATATAAAACCAAAGGCGGATTGAAGCACTAAGAATATTGCTTTGGAAACTTTCTTCAAACATTTATATTGAATAATATTTCGAAATGAAATTTTGTTGAAAGCTTTTGAATAAAATGAGAGTAGAAATGATAATATACAGAGATAAAAAGTGATGTAGAATAATTTTGAAGGTCCGTTGGTGAATAGAACAATATGAATTCTATGAAAAAAAAGAAAAAAAAGACAGTTGCAAAAGTATAATGATTATAAAATTTCGAATATGGGAAAATTATTCCGCTGCCAACATCTCAGTACAATTCCTATCATACCAGAATAATTTCGAACAATCTTTGTCACATGATATTAAAATATCTTTAAACGAAAAATGTGAAAAAAAAATGCTAACGATGTATACTTATTACAACGTATTGTCTGTTGTGAAACTAAACATTTATGTAACTCACAATCCTACAATGCTTTGTGTGGTAGTAATATCTTTCTTTCCTCTTGAATCATCAATTGAAATTAGACATAAATCTGTGAATAATGCACTTCCGGAGAAAAGAACAGACAAGTAAAAAAATGAGATGCGAAAAATTATCACTCTGATTCAATCCTACTCTCTGACACCGCGTTTATTGTTAGCCCTTAAAAATGGAAACAAACGTGATAAACATCAGATGCATTGCATTTGAACCATTGTAATTCAAATCAATTATGTTTTTTATATATATATAAATGCATCAAATGTGAATGAAATGATTTGAAAACTGATTTTTCCGTTGCTTCTTGTATAACATAACTCAATACAATTTTTTATTCATTTACATAAACATGTAATAAAGGTAATAACTAAATATTGATGTTGAGAACTCCTTTCTTTCGTTCACTTATACGATTTCTTGTTGAAAAGTTAATAACCAGATAACTACAATTAAAAGTATAATCACTTCGATAATTATTGATGAGAAGAATCTGAAAAGCTTCTCATTTACATTTGTTTCAATTTCCCGCCATGATTGAAAATTTGTTAGTACAAGTTACATGTTGTGTCCGTTGCAAATGATTGGCTCTGTAATGTTTGTTATGCTTCACACATGCGCATTGAACACCCGAAAATTTCGCGGGTAAAAAAATGGCGGCAGATTTCGATATTGCGTATTATTTGTGTGCGCGAGTCGAAAAACAGTTTGTAGAAGCGTCCATTCCATAAAATCATTACGCGAGCTGTGCGTGTGCGACGCAATAATATAATAGGTACCCACTGAGCGTTTTGTGTGGCATTTGTAACCTCACACTCCATAAGTTCAATTTAATATGCGTCATTAATAAAAATAATCAGCTTTTTCATGTCTTACATTAATCGCAATCGATTTGTGCAAATTAAAAAATCTCGACAAATAAAATTTGCAAGTAGTGGAATTTGTAAATATAATATGACATATATTAAATCAATTTTATAATTCATATTAATAAACTCTAAACAATTTAAACGAAAGGAAAAAACTCTCATTTAAATGACGATTTCTTAGTTAAATTACTTGAAATTGTGGTTTACAGTGGACTTGTTTAAATTCAATTTATATTAGAAGAATATCCAGATAGACAAATTAAAGTGGATTCGTGCACGTTTCAATTGTTGTTTAGCTTATGTTTCTGTTACTGTGAATTAAAAATGTGTGAGAGTGCCGGCATTTATTAACATGCGTCTTAGAACGCCTGTTGAGGAAAAAAAATTCATCAATTCAACAACTTCGCATAATATCAAAATCATCATAATTTCTTCACATATCTTTGAACAAAAGAAAGGAGATGCATATAAATTTACTAAATTAGTGTGCTCTCAATAACAATCATCGGGAAAAAACAAGATAAAAACAAAATCTGAATTATGCTCAAAACAAATGAAATCGAAAAAACTGCGGCTTAAAGCCGTCTCATTTACCTCCGCATAACCTCAAAAATAGAAAAGCATATTTCCAAATATCAAAACACAAGTATTGATCATTACATTTTATCAGACAAAAGAATGAACCAACATGAATATCAAATATACATGTTTATAGACTTATTATCAATATAAATCATAATTGCGTTGTGTGGACAGATAAAAGCCACGCTGCAACGTAAATAGATGCCGAATCGATAGAATTTCATTCTAAGTACAATAATAAACCTACGCAGCGAGAAAAAAATCGCCATTATCCCTCCAAAGGGTCGACCTTCGAAACGTATACATTTATACATGAATGTATGTGGATACATCTATACATGTACACAATTCTTGTTTACTTCTCAAATGGATCACAACACGAATGACCTTGAAAGAAACTGTAATCACGTGATCCATTGAGAGTAGCATGATTGGTCGAAAGTGGCGCGCGTCGAGATAACTGCGCCGTGGACGCATTTTGGACTTGTAATAATAATCATAACCTCCCCCTTCAGCGATACACACGAATAAATTGGAATGAGAAGGGGAACTGTACGTTGCATATACATCCCTAATGTGTGATTATATATATACATAAGAGATCGTGAAGAGTGAAATCTCTATATGACTGTATTTTGCGTTTGCGCGTAACATAACCTCATTCGCGCGTGCGCATTAAGACATTGCATAGTGTGTTTCGCGTGTCGTCGTGTCGTCCTCGTCGTCGTTTTCGTCGTCGCGTAATCCAACAATTATATATTACACACTATATATATTTTTATTATTTCATAATCTCATTCGGTGTGAAAAAAACAACATTTCGTGTACAAACGAAATCTAACCTAAGAAAGTAATAACAAAGGGCAGAAAAGCAAAAAAAAAATAGGCGACACGAAGATTCACAATTCGATGTAAATTCTCTCCATTTTTTTCTCGTTTTTCGTTATTAATACCGGAGGCAACTGTCGTGTTGCGTGTGTGTAGAACATTTATTGGCATAAGTGCGTTTATATATGTATATATACATTAAAATATATATATGACACACGCAAACAAAGATTGGACAAATTGTGTAAGACGAACAAACAACATAGGAAGATAATAACAATAATAATAACAATAATAATAATAACAGTAGGAGCAGTCGTAGTAGGAATAGTAATACATGGAGAATTGACGAAATAATATCTCGTGTATTCTCTACATATATGTGGGTGCCCCAGCAGGAGCGCGCGCGCGTGTTGTGTTGTGTTACGGCGGTGGCAGCAGCGACGCTGCCGCGGCTTTATGTTGTCGTTGCTCCGCCACCAAGATGAAGTCCGACTCAAAATCTTTGTTGACAGCTCAAGCGGAAAAGGTGAATCATTACACGTAAGTAGCGCTTGCCGGGTGAAAGGCCGCGTGTTACGTGACGAAATAATAAAACAAGTGTTTTCCATTTAACGTTAGTTTAAGGTTATGTTTAATAGTTTTGTTGGAGAATACGCTTGAGAAAAAATTCATATACACACCAAATTGTATACATAGATATTAAACGTTATATCTGTATCCGCATCGATATACATATTTATATATATATGTACACATTCGTGATGAGAAATATATATTTATTAATATATGTTTGTATTGATGGTGAGAGGAAACTACGAGCGAGATAGATGAGGTTTTGTTACGGGGCGAAGAGAGAAAGAAAAAAGGCGTGTGAGAGAGAAAGAGTGAGGGATACGAAAGGAAAGAAGAGTAAAAGAAATCACAGGGGGAGGTAGGGAAGGCAACGGCGAGAAAGAAAGAGTGAGGAAGGGACGGAGGGAGAGACAGAAAGAAAAAAACAGGACGTGAAACGCGTATAATGGGCGCGATATGTTGTTGAGGGAGAGAGAAGAAGTGTAATGGGAGAAATGAGAGACGAAAAAAATAGAGGGAATGTTGAAAGAGATGAAATAAAAAATGTTTAAAAAATGTATTAAATGTTATGAATACAAAAGGGTGGGTGGATAATGCGAAAGAGAAAAAAAAATATTCTGTGTATAAATTTGGATCTTCGAATTGTGTCAAGTGCGAGAAAAGTGAAAAAATAAATGTTGATAATTATGAGATAATGAGAAAATTATTGAATTATCGGAAACTGTAATGAAAAATAATTGATAAACCAAAGAGAAAAAGATTTGTAATAACAAGCGTGACTTTTGTAACATCTAATGCACAAATAATCGTTTATTTAAACGAAAATAACATGTCTAGCTCTGTGGATTCGCATTCCAGATACTTGAAGGAATTTCGCGTCGATCAATGTCCACTGTTTATACAGCGAAAGTGTACACAGCATCGACCATTCACGTGTTTCAACTGGCACTTTATGAACCAACGTCGACGACGACCTGTGAGAAAACGAGACCGCACCTTTAACTACAGTGCAGACAATTATTGCAGTAAATACGACGAGACTACCGGCATTTGTCCTGATGGCGATGAGTAAGTTTATCCTTTCATTTATTTATTCATTCATTTGTGGAAATTGATTCATTAAAGTGATTCACTCTATATTATTTGGGTATCGTACGTCCGTGTTGAGTATGAATAATTGTCATGAGCAACTTTCCGTATCACTTTCAAGAATTCCTAAGACTAGTCTATGAAACTCCGACCGCGTATACGTCTAAGCAACCTCTACGATAATTGAATTATAAAAATTTGATAGATTAATAACGTCTAATCATCTCCAATGTGATTTTCAGAATTTTTTTTCAAGAAATTGAATGGTCGGACATTCTGTCAGTTTGAACATATGTTATCATATATTTTTAGCACTACAAAAATAACTGAGAGATGCAATCTTGGTGATTTTTATACATTGTAGAAGCTATGAAATTTCTCACTGCCCTGAATTTTTCATGCAGTTTGCCACACACTGTCATGTTTCTATTTACCAGAATTAATTCGTCCAATTAACTATTTACAACATTAGCAATTGCAAATATGGTTGATACGAAAATAGTTATTGATACGAAAATAGCGTTATCACTACGTGAAGAGAAGTGAGACGCGTTGTTGGGAACCAACAAATTATTACTTACTGAAATGTTGCAATCAAATCTTATTTATATTCAGGTCTATTCAGTTCAAATAAAAAAAAGAATATAACTTTTCGAAACACTGGGATAATTTTATTAACCACGATAAGCACACTTGCGGAAATTTTATAGATATTATTATAAATGATTTCTGATGAACAGATGCGTCACACTCTGTAAGTCGCTATTCACAGAAATTTATCATCTTTCCTCAATAGAAAAGTTTCATTTTATTTATTCCTGATGCCAAAAAATTATGAAAATACGACAGAGGTTGTAGTTGACTGACCAAATTACCATGTCATCATGTTAACTTAATTTAATATGAAAATTATATCTTCAGCTCGTGTCAAGATATGCAAAACTAAATTCAGGAATTTAATTATCCAGAAAAAAGTTGTGAATCTCGATTGTTCGTTAATTAATTCTATGATGTCAATTGAAATTACCAACAAGTTCCATATCGTGATGAATAAATTGTTTCGCCTTTCCAACCTCTTCAGCACGAAAAAAAAAATGAGAATGATAATGAAGATAATAATGACAATAATAAATCTCACTCATCAATATTTCATTTCGTGTCCAGGTTCCTAAATAAATTGGTGAAAAAGAGAAATGTTTTTTACTGAAGCTCCCGCGTGGTTTTATCGATTCACCACGTTACATATTTATGTATATAACTATATATATTCGTTTCACCCTTGTCCTTGTATAGGTTATAAAGTGCGTCTGTATTTGTGATGACGTTTCTACTGTGTGACAAGATTTCTCGATGAAGTTTCTATGTATCCGCATTTTTAACCCATTTCATTTTGATTTCAATAGTAAGAAACATAAATAAATATTTCCCAAACTCTCATATTCATACATTTTTAGTTATGTACAGTGTGTTATATTTTATGTTTGCATCAATGTCTGTAACAACTTGTTGCAAGTCTCGACCATTGTCGGTATAATTTTTTTGTCCAATTTCACTCCTTCATTTTCTTTATTTTCTTCTTCTCCTTTCTCGTAGTCAATTTCTTCATGTATGAATGGGGTTTTTTTTTCTTTTTCTGCCTAACCAAAACACATGCAGCGTTGTATGAACATACTAGAAATTTCTTTGTGTCTCGTGTGCATCAATGAGCGTCGAACGTTGAGGAAAAGCGGATGCACTTTTTCGTTTCTCCCCTATTTTTTTTTTATTTCCTTTGTTGTACATAAGTATAGTTGAGTATATGAAGCAACGGGTGCTTTTCCCTGTCTAGATTATATGACCTATAATAACCGTTTTGTTGTAAGGCGGTGTAACGAAAAAAGAAAGGAAGGGAAATATCCATAATACTTTAAGAGGAGAAATAAAAATAAATTTCAAGACAAAGAAATGTCATCCACGTTACACTGATGCGTGTTGGTTTTTTTTTTATTTCAGTCATTCGTGTCCCACTTTTGAAAGAAACGATGGCAATGAATCGGTATCGAGTAAACAGAATTGCAATAAATTATAAAATGAGTTGTAGGATATTTACTCTTGTATACAGTCATAATTAATTGTCAGAAATATATTGCTGTGTGTTATTATAAATATATGCACACATTGTAAAGTTTAAATGTAGTTGAATGAAGCGTGACATCTGTTGCACACACCGGAAATACGTTGAGTTATTAAAATATATGAAGTATACAAAGGTTATTTCATATACAGGCAGATGAATGTGTTCAGTTTCGTTGGATTGTTTTTGTTTGATTTGAAAATTCGTGAGATATTCGTTGAATATGTCGATATATACATGGGCATATGGAGATACTTTTCCGATTTCGCATTTAATTCGATAGAATTTATTCTGTACATTACATCGGCACCTAACAAATAGAGCCGTATTGGAATACTGAATATTAAATGATGGAATTGGAGCCAATTCGAGTATCCATTGACCTCTTTCAATATTTTACTGCATTAATTTTTCTTTCTTTTTTTCCAAGCAAACGCGCATTACTTTCTCCATTGTTCACCTGTTGTAATTACAGAATAACGACCGATAAACTATACGACGCTGGTGTTATATATCAAAATATATATATAAGTTGATTTCACTTTTTTCTTAATGGATGAAAAAAAATTTATCGATATTAGTAAATGAGGGAAAAGAATTTCAATCCATTTTTGTTTGTGTTCTGTATAAATTGGATTTATGCTTGCAAGTTTTTCCCTCCAAAATTTTGCCGCGCCTCTACACGTTGTGTGCGTATATGTAGGAGGGGAAAGAACCCCAAACAAAGAAACCTACTGATATTGATTTTTCTTCTGGTACGATGGTAACAAAGAATCATGAGGCAATATTCTCCGTGCATTTATCACGGTTAGAATGTAAATAAACATTCATTAATGAATGAGATATTAGTACACAAAATGATGATCTTTCAATTAATTTTGTCTTTCAGGCGGATATTGAAACTCTCTTAGCATTTAATGAGAGTTATTATTCATATTTAATAATATTTAATAATATCATATTTTTGTTTTTCGTTTATTGAGGGTTTCCAACCCATATGAAATGAAACAATAGAACTGCAGACCTCCTATTTTGCTCGAGGGGCTAAAATATGTTTGCATAGCATTGTCCTGGAAATAATAATGAGAATACCTATCATAAATGTGTTGTATATATTGAGATTTACTCGTGCGTTCAACTCCTATTAGTCAATTTAATCGTTGGGAGTTCTCTAATTATTTTCTCTATCTTATATAAAGCGTTGTGAATTAAGTAATGTTCTCTTTTTTTTTCTCTCATTGAATATTTTCTTCTTAGAAGTTTGTGAGCTTTTCGTTGTCATCGTTTTCCCCCATCTGCTATCAACCAAATTTTCTTGGAACTGGTCGCGCTCCGCTGCTCCGAGATATCACAATTATTCGTGTCAAGGTCATTCAGATTTCATGAAATTTCATATGCGTATCTGAACTATCTTAGATAGAAGACCATATTCAAAATAATTTTTGAAATTGTTTTATGATGGGATTTGATTGGACGCAGTCAATAGACGCCATAGAGAGAATGGGTGTCAGTGGTATTAGAACAATAGTTAGAAATGAATTATTCAGATTTTGAATTACTAAAATGTAAATACAAATATTCCATTACGAAATGCCAAGGTGAAACGTTCCTTCGTTAGTTTCACTGAACTTGCATATTTACGACAAATCCCCATTCACATTAAATATGTTAATCAAATACGATAAGCGTGTGAAATAAAAAATAAATAGTTGAGTAATATGATTTGATTATCAGTATTTTAAATGACACTAAAATTCCAAATGACTTTTTTTCTTGTTTTCTGTTATAAAATAAAAATAGAATATTGTATATTGAGATTGAATTCATTGATAAAACCGTTGTGAAAGATATTCATCAATTTGATTTATTAATTCTATTTTCTTTTTCATTTTAGATGCCCATTTCTTCATCGAACTGCTGGCGATACTGAACGACGATATCATCTTCGTTATTATAAAACATGCATGTGTGTCCATGATACAGACACACGTGGTTATTGCGTAAAAAATGGACCACATTGCGCATTTGCACATGGCAATCATGATTTACGTCCACCAGTTTATGATATTAAAGAAATTCAAGCATTGGAAAATCCGGATTCGGATCCAAATTCATCATCAAATGGACCGAATATATTGGATAAAGAACGAAACTTAATGAATGAAGATCCTAAATGGCAAGATACAAATTATGTACTCAGTAATTATAAAACTGAGCCATGTAAGAGACCACCGCGATTGTGCAGACAAGGCTATGCATGTCCTCAATATCACAATAGCAAAGACAAACGAAGAAGTCCACGTAAATATAAATATCGGTGAGTATCAAGTTTTCCGTCGTTTTGTTGTCTATCCGGCGATTTGAAGAGATTTGTAATTTTCCCTCGAACTATTGTATGGGCGACCTTTTGAAAACTTTCAAAATTTGTTCTCATACATATTCAGTGACAGAAAAATAGTGCATTGCAACACTGATGATTCTTATCAGCTGTAACAGTTCTATAACTCTCGGCTGTCCCAATTTTTTTCTGGGTGTTGCCCACACATTTTGTGACTCTTTCCTTTATCTGAAATCGATTATCCAATTTTTTCTTTTATGAGTTATAAATGTGGTCATTGTTAGCACCAGAATTATGTGAACACTGTGAAGAATTCGGTTTTTTATTTTTTTTTTCATTTTTTTTTCAATATCGAAACCGTGCCAAGTATCGAAAATATATAAACACTTGACTGCCATGATTGGTAACGTGAGTCAGTTATTATTATTGTGGTACCAATAATAGTCACCCTCTCGATGATTATTAAAAAAATAGAATCGCAAAATATCCTCGTTATACAAAGTAAATTCATTTCCGTACCAATATAGGAACAGAGATCTACATCGGAATATTTCATAAAGTCTGTTCTCTGAATCGTGAATTATTTGATTTTTTGGAATATGTTTGAATACTTTCAGATCAACGCCATGTCCAAATGTAAAACACGGTGAAGAATGGGGTGAACCTGGCAATTGTGAACAAGGTGATGCCTGCCCATATTGCCATACTCGTACTGAACAACAATTTCATCCAGAAATTTACAAGTCAACCAAGTGTAATGATGTTCAACAAGCGGGATACTGTCCACGCGGCGTCTTCTGTGCATTTGCACATGTTGACCGTGAGTTTGCTCTGATCAATCGTACGTAAAAAAAAAGTCTTAATATATTCTTCTTTTAAATCTAAGTGTGCATGCAATATTAGTTTTTTTTTTCTCTTTAAATGCGTGTCCGTGAATGTGCTTGAAATCCTGCCATTTTCCAAGAAAAAAGAAGTTCACAGCAGTATATTCTTTTTCACTGGAATTCAGAAAAATTTCCTACTTCTCAGAAACACTCGGTCATTCAAGAATGTGCATACTCCGCTAATTAATTTCATTTTTCCGAACTTTTTTAGCTTTAACAAAGAATAGTATTAGATAAGAATGCAAAATCCTATTTTTTTCTTTCCTTCAATTCAATGTATAAAATTTGCACATTGTCTTCACGCACATTGGAAAAAAAAATTTATAAATTGCAAATATTTGATATGGTGTCACGCTGACGGAGCAGTATTGCCAACAGAAGACATGAGCCTGGCGCGAGACATGCCAATCGATTGTGGAAATAATTTGGCGGATTTACTGAGCAATGCGTTACCACCTGATAAGCGTTCACATGACAAGGATAAGCAACACAGCGATAGCAGTGTGAGTAGTTTGCAAAAATGAATAAATATTTATAATACGATATTATCCATACATTACCGGTATTACAATTGAGTTATGTGCTTATAACATCAACAATTGAAATCAATATCTAAATTAAATACTAGAGAATTAATAATTTTTCATCAGTAATGAGGAAACATTCGAATGTAATGATTTTATTTGTCATTAGTTTCTGGGATTACAAAACGGCAGTGGCGAAGTGTCAGAATCAGCGAGCACCAGCAGTCTTGGTAGCAATAGTTCTCATAGTAAAGCACCCGGTGCGCAATTGCACAATTCAAGTACAAATTCAACGGGAAATGTTGCTAATCAACAAAAACTCAACAGCATGCTTTTCAATCCAATTCCAATGATGCCAATAGTAAGTATATTTAATATTCTGTAGATCAAACACATGATGAACGATTTCAGAAATTTTAAGCATCCGGTTTGCCTACAAACATATATGTAGCGAAATTCAATTTAAAAAGCTGTCAATGAGGCTCACAAAATTTCAGTCAGATAAGTTACGGTGGAACACACAATAAATTTTGATGTTGATTATTATTATTTTCTCTTCATATTATATTTGTGAATGTCATTATCATAAAAATGAACATTGGCAATAAATTATTATTCATAAGATCCATATAAAGTAGAATGAACCGCTGCAAATATGTTAAGTACATATTGATTCTCATACACGAGGTTCATAACCGTAAAAGTTTATTTATGACAATCAATATGACACCTCTGTCAATGCTAAGATTACGTTTTATTACTTTATAAATTCTCTATATCTATTGAAAGCTGTCCGACGATTATCAAATCTTCATATGGATAATAAAATTGAATTTCTCACATCTTTTCCATGAACAATTGATCACTCTGTAATTTTTTTTTTTTTTGCTTTCAGGGAGAAGTTAGGAAACAATTGATGGCATTAGATAGCGATCCATTATTAACAAAAGCTGAAAAACTGCAGCGCAAACAAAGTCTTTTTATGGCTTATGGTTTGAACGGATCATTGGGTAACCATTCAATGGCAGCAACGGTATCACCACTGTCAAGTAGTTCTTTCTATCCGAATGACACTGTTGAGTCTGTAGTCGGTTAGTATTTTCACAGACGATAATTACTTCCATTTTTTTTTCTTCATCCATGCGATTTAATTCTTTTCATTTGATGTAATTCTTATTTTTTGTGTCATTCCTGAAGGTAATGCATTGGACGAATTACATTTAGACGACCCATTAAATCTAGTAGATACAATACATAGGGATACAAGTTCACCGATAAGCAATTCAATATCAGCGGGATTAGCGAGCTCTGGATTACTCGGTGGTTCGGCACCAGTTAACATTCCTGGAATGAACGACCGTTCAGTGCTATCAAATTTCTCACCAGCCACATCGAGTCCATTACAGCATCTACAATCAGCTGGATTCCTCACTGGATCGAGATTCTCTCATCAAGATTCAATTGAATCCGTAAGAAATTAATTTGAAGAATTCTATTTTCGCAATCATTAAAAAAAATTGATTCAAATAATCTCGCACTTTACTTATATTATTCTTTCATTCATCTATCCGTTTGTTCTGTTTCAGACAATGCCATTCATGAGCCATTCAGTTTCTGATCCATTTAGCAATCACATTTCGCAATTGAGCAGTTCAGCATCAAAATTGAGTGGATTCAATAGCAGTCTATTTGATTTTTCAAGTCAGGGTTTATCGCCGTCGCGCACTCAACAACTACCGGCATCGCCGCTCGTGAATGCATTTTCAATGAGTCCAAATAACTCAGGATCACTTTCAGAGGTAGGCATGGAACGAGACTTTCAATGAAACAGATATTCATCGACCGTGTTAATTCTTTTTCAATCTCTCGTCTATATCATTAGATAAAATTATACTGAAGTATTTCATCATTGTTTTTTATACATTTCATTTTTTTGTTTTTCCACCACATTATAGTTACGGATGTCGATGGATAAGTTACAGGTCCAAAGATTAAGAGAAGAATTAACGTCAAGTCGCGCGCAACTCGCAACGTGGGATGATAGAATAAATCAAGCACGTGCTGCATGCGCTGCATGGCATTCAGAAAGCGAAGAAGCTAAAAGAAAAGCAGCAATGGCTGAACAACAAAGAGATGAGGTATAATATACAGCAACTCCTCACAAAAGCATACTAAAATAATATATACCAGACAGATTTATATCCATCGCTGCTCCAATCGTGCATACATTTTGATTATGAATCGAATTAAATTCGCAAGATAGGAGAACTCAATTATGTTTTTTGTAGGCAATGATGCAAGTGAAAGCAATGAGGATCGAAAACGAAGCATCCACTAGTGGCGGTCCATGTCTCCATACACTCAAGGGAACCAATGAATTACGCAGTCTTTCAATAGCTACATTGAAATCTATTCAATCACAATTGCGCCAAGATTTGGAGGAATTAGAAAAGGTAAACGCTTATTATATTTGAAAAATTTCTTAATAATACAGAATTGAATGAGAAAATATATTGACGACAATGAAATTGGATTGAAATCATCCTGCAGTCATGTCTCTTCAGTTATTCATTTATACATTTTTTTTTACTTTGTTTTTCGAAGGTGTTGTATAGAGAAACAGCAACAAAATGTATGGTTTGTGAGGAACAAAATCGTTCAGTAACATTGTCACCGTGCAATCATTTCGTCGTATGTTCAACATGTGCGCCGAACCAACGTGAGTGTCCTTACTGTCAGACACCAGTTTCGTCGACAAGTTAGACCATGGAAAATTTATTTTTTAATTATTTCGGTGTAATATTAAAGAATTATGGCAACAATTGATAATGGAAACGAAGAAATAGTGAGGAAGAATTTATGAGTGAAAATCTATACTGGCGAATAATTTTGGCTGAATCGTATTCGAATTCACTATATATATATGAAGAACACGAGAGGGAATTACAAAGAATGAGAACGAAAAATATGTTGGCAGGGGTGGCTGATAAATAATTGGAAATTTGTTGTATCATGTCGCACCTATTTCTTATTCTTCACTCTTCGAGATTTTTGACTAAAGATTCCTGGAATTGATAATGACGTGTGAAGAGTGTGGAATCGAAAGAAATATTGAATATACATATAGAATTTGTGAAGAGAATTTGTTAATTGGACGAAATATAATGAAAAAATTGTGAGCTAAAGATGAAAATTGGAATGAAATACATTTTCCACATCGACACAAAAAAATCGTCAGTACAATCGATAATGATTTGAATTATCTTGATTATTCGGGAATAAGAAAGACGAAAACGAATAAGGAAAAGAAAACCGAGAATATAATTGAAGAAGTTCGATTCAGTAAACGCAACAAAATAAATTGACGTTGAGGAGAGAAGGGAGAGGTATTGATAACATTAATGCAGAGCCATGCAATATACTTGAGATATGTGACTTATATCAAATTGCAGGTGTGTTTTCATGATATTATGACGGTGGAATATACATGATGGAACAATTATTATCATTACTACCATTATTATAAATAATTTAGGCTTTTTCTTCTTTTCAATTAAAATAAGGTTAGATAGCGCACTCAAGTATTAACCAATTATTAATTTTCTTCCCTCGTATTTTTCATTTAATATTGCAAATAATTTAAGTCATGGGTCCATTGATTTTCATCAACTAATTGATGAATTCCCCCCTCAATATATGACATCATTATTATTTTTGTTTAATTGTATGTAGAATTATAAATATGATTGCATTTTGATTGCCCATCTCGCTTTCCTTCTCAAGGAAACCGACGGGGAAAATTACAAGACTAGTTATTTATTTGGGAAGAGACATAAATAGAAGTTTCCAATAGCTTTATTCATTCGAAATTGACATTCTGAATTTATTTTTTCATTTGTCGTTTCATTAAAGAAATTCTCGTGTGGAAAGAAAAAAATATTGCTTCAATGTTGCATTTGAATGAGAAAAATGAAACAATTTCACGCTATAGTGATGTTGTAATGCAGGAAGTTTGATGGATTTTGCTTTTTCTACATATATGTGTATGTATATGCATGTACATGTAAAAACAACGCGCTTCACATATAAATATAGTGAATCCAGAAAACAAACAAGAGATAGAAAAAAATAAAAAATGTATACATGCATTATTAATAGCTATTTAAAATTGGTATTTGCGTGGAAAATTCTAGGTAACAATTGGATGGTAGTTGCACTTCTTCCCCCCCATTTTCTAGTAAATGTGTGAAATTTATTATCCAATTCATTTCTCGTTTTAGAATGAATATACATATAGTTAGAGAGTTAAGAGTAGGATGATGATAATGAGTCTTAGAATTTTTCAATTTAAATCAAAATACAGAATAATAATAAACCATGAACTGAATGATTAAAGTGTAAACATTTATACTCAAAAAGTAATGGAAAATTGAAAGATAGTGCATTGCATGGCTCTTGCATAGCATATTTTTTTTACGCAAAGAATCCTGCTATGGCTTATCTGCAAAATACATATTTAATGACTTGAAACAAAATTGTAATCGCATCGTGACATGATGTGGCAGAAAAGATTGATAATGCGAATGGTCAAACAGCGGATCTTAACAGATTAATATTAAGAATGCAATTGTTAATAACGAAAGAAGAACACTGAAACACAATGACGAAAGGAAAAAAAAATTGAAAAGTGAAAAAAAAATATTGAATTCATGAATACATTGCATGAATATTGTTTTAAGATATGGAAATGAAAACTAGGATAGATAGGAACAACGTTATTATCAAATTTTCCCTGCATAGAAATAGTATGTTACAACTAATTTTACAAGATTGAGAAGAAGATGATTCAGTGAAGAATAATTGAAAAAATGGATGGAAAAATTAGACTACATTTTCCATCTGGAGAGATGGACAAACTATTTAATCATTTACCCAATTTATGAAGGTGAAATTTGTCTCTACAATACCTCAGAAGAATTGTCAGCAAAACAAAAGTCGAAATTTTATTTTTTTATTTCCGGTAAATTCACGAATTTGGCACAATAAAGGAGAGAAAAGAGGAACTGCATTATTGCATGCATTAATTGCGCCCAATCAAGGGTGACACATTTATACTGCTTACGAATTAAGAAATGATATAAAGAAAAACAGTGGAATAAATTGGGATATGGTAGAAAAAAATGGAAACATATATATTCAATTATTCAGAATTTTTTCCAGTTCAAATTTAATTTGATTTGATAATAATTAGCCGTTGTACTACGTAGTATCAGAAGAAAGTGAGGCCAAAAAAAGATTTTATTAGGTCAGTTTTTATGCAAAATACTAATATTAAAATATAGAAATGTTCTCTAAATGAAAAAAAAAAGGGAGAAAAAAATGAACATTATTGCTCTGTGGTACTATCAATTCTTGCAGACACCGCAGAGATGCATTGGTGTAATAATAATAATATTATAACACAATAATCACACGAAAATTATTTGGGCTATGCAAGGTCATTTCTCATGATGATAATTTCTTTCCTTTTTTTTTCTGTTCACTTTCCAATACACATGAATATTGCAAGCAAATGACATAAATTAATAGAAACCATCAACAAACTTATCTGTAAGAGAAGACGAGACGAGAAAGAGAATATTTTCCTTTTCGTTTATTGCGAACAGCCGTGTGTACCATAGAATAAAATAAGAAAAAATCATAACACTATCTAGGATTTACCCAATTAGGACGCTGATGATGAATCACGAAGTCATCAATGGTGTCCACTTAGCATTATGTTCTTTACAAGTGCAGCTGTTGTGTCAAGTTAAACAAAATAATATTGAAGAAAAAAAAAAATTAGTGAAGTTGAATAACAAATAATGGAAATATTTATGAATAGCATCCAAAATAAATAGATGAATGGATGGATAAATAATTGAATAAAATTGGAACTACATTGTACTTGAAAAATAGTGGTATTAGAATTATAAAAATAAATTTCGTAAGCGCACTTGTAAAGATCATTCATTTTATATTGGCTCATCGTGATTGCGACAATTGAATACATTCATTCCTTCCATACTTTGCGTACAATTCAATTGAACGAGAAGAACAAAATAAATTAACCAATTCAACATATTTATCGAAAATTTGAAACTCATTTCCTATCAAAAACCGAATTATTGGCATGTAAAATTTTCTGCCATGCTAGAATAAAACTCGCAATCATGTTGAGCGTAAACTAATAGGAATAAACAATTCCTTTATATTGCAAAAATATTGATATGATAAACAGAATAGTGAAGAATGATAAGAAGGACTTGTAATATTATTTTACTTATTGAAATGAAAAAGCAAAAAAAAAGCAGATGAATAAGAATTGAGCAGTAAAATGATAATAATATTAGTGATTAAATTATTGTGAAGATTAAAGAAGCAACAAACTTAGATTAAACAAGAGAAAAAAAACAAAAAGATTTAAAGAAATAATACAAACAAGTAAACAAAATAGGGTAATAGGCGAATAACAAAATGATTGAATTATATATATATATTAGTAGCAACAATATGTTTAATCGAAAGCGACACTGATGGCATGCAGTTCAGAATAATATTGATTAATGAAATTTACTGCCCCTTTTGTTGGTTTCATAAATTCAATTCGGTGACATGAAAACAGCATTGTCACACGCCACAAAGAAAAAAAAAATTTTGGAGTTGTATTTAAAAACACACAATTATTTGATACCAATATACGAATTGATAGAGAAATATATATATATATATATATACTCACAGCGTTCACTTCTCTAGATAAAACAAAATTTGCGAGTGAAAAATGGAATGCACTGATGTACAAAGCACATACAGCCATGTTTATTTTCCCATAATTAAACTTGCAATAAAGCGATTAAAGAAAAAAAGACTTCTTTCAGTAGAAAATCCAAGTTCAATTTTTGATAAAAGCATTATTTCATATTCTGCACAATTCGATGATTTCATTAAACTAATCTTGTCAATAAATAATATGTGGAAAAAAAAAGAAAAATGAATAAACAAACACTACGAAATTTTGAATACCAACGGGAGAATGAAAGAAAAATTGCAATAATCACACACTTTATGAGGATTGCAGGGAGAATAGTTAATGAAAAGAAGAATAACCATACAAAAGAAAACCAACAATAGGGCAGGCCAAATTGAACGATATATATACATATATATATATATATAACACATATATATATTTTTGACAAGTTATACGCATACTCGATACTAAAAGTATACACGCTTAACTATCTGATCTGTTTGTGCGAATGATTCTTCTCGGGCGTTTGGTTGAAGAATAAAAAAAACCAGTGGTAAATTTGGAAAAATTCAAATTACATTCTTATAAATATATACATAAATAAATTAATATTACATGCCTCTAGTATATTGTTTGTATGTCTCTTTAATATTTATATACACGCAAAAATATTACAAAAAATTATTGCTTGTGAAATGATTGAAAACTGCTGAAACAACAAAACATGAAAATGGCACATACAAAAAAAAACGACTCTCCCTACACATAGACACATGATTATGATAGAAGAATTATCTGCACACTTCAGACTTCGAGAATAAATGAAGGATTGAATAAAAAAAAATATCTACACATAATCATTAGAATTTATTGTACGATAATACGAGACACAAATACGTAATGAGGAAAAGCGAAAAGAAAATTTTATAGTATTATGTTCATTGAATCTTTCATGAAACGACAAAACGAATAAATATTCAAATTGAGAGTAATTAATGGAATAATAAATTAATAAGACGGTTAAAAGAGAAACAAATATTGACATAAATTTTAATTTGTTTGCAATTTTTGATATGTATTGTTCAAAAATAACATTTATAAAATTAAACAATTGATACACCATGAAAATGACAGTTACAGAAATATGAACTCGTACGATTCGTAGTCATAACTGCAGTTGCGTAAATATTCTTTTCATATTGTTTTCAGTTTCCTTTTGTTTTTCTCAATCGTGTGCCAAATATTTGTGGCATTCTATAATTATGAGTGAGATAATGTGACTTCTGCAACTAAATTAAATCCCTACCTACTATGGGTATATCCTTCAGAAATCGTACGAGAAATGAAAATGTAATACTGGATTCTTTCATGAACACAATTCTTATTCCGATTTAATAATATCATAATTTTCAAGATAGAAAAAAAAATATTCTCATGCTTGTTAACGTAATAATTGGAAATATAAAAAACAAAATTATGAGCGGTGCCACTTTTGACCTAAAATTAAACATTACAACAAATGTGAATGTGAAATGTCAAGTAAAATGTCTTGTGGTAAATTTAACGATTAGATATTTGTTCATTTTCTTCTTTGATTTTCCACTTTCTTCTATGATTTATTTTTATTGGATTACTGCATTCATCGAGACGAAAATCAGGTGGGATGATTGATATTATTTCCAACTTTCAAATTAGCACGTCATTTTTTTTGTTCTGATAACAAAAGGAATGGATAACATATATATATATGGACATACATGATTAATGCACAATGCGTTATTGAGAGTGCAGGACTCCATCAAAATAGCCACAACTATTTTCACAATATTTATGACGAAACCGTCTTCCGGAACAATAATAATGATGTCTACGTAGCCTAATGGAATGAAAAGAAAAAAAAAATAGGTCGCAGGATAGGGAGAAAAATTAATGAATAAATAAAAATAAATTTCATTGAATTAATCTAAGAAGAGAAAAGGAGAAAAATAATGAATAAAACATTTAAAAAAAAATCAATATGATGGACTAATACTTATATGAATAACTATCGGTTTAAGCTTGTATTATGGACGCCAATCTTTTGAGCAAATAACGAAGTTGGCATCATAGATAGAATTGAAAATAATTGAACGAAAATAAATAAATAAACAATTGAAAAAAATCAATATCTATTACATATAATTAATTAGCTTGCGATATTTGCAGACAGTGTGCTATAAATATATATAATAATTGAAGAGGAAAAAATACAGTGGAAAAATGTTTTTCTTTAATATCAGACGATTAAATTTCCCAAAATTGAAACTTTGTTGTATAATCCTGATGAAGAGTTTTAGCAAGTCCAACTTCCGAATTCTAACAAGAGAACTATGTAGACAAATATGTTATGAAGTGGGAAAATAGAATCATTCGAGAATATTTTGAAATTATATTCCTATAAGGAAAAAATTCTAAAATTGAATCTGATGGAGATGTAATTCGCGTACGTACACATATGATCACACCCATTGTCAGATTTTACATTTAATGAGAGATTACATTAAATGTTGTGTTGCGCACCATTTTTTTTAATCGATCGCATATAAATATTTATTTGAAACTCATAATAAGAGAAGTAATTGCCGATGTACAGTCACACCGCCTCACTCTGCATACAATTCAATTGAACATAAAATAATAATGCGAACGAGATATATATCTAAATCTGTAGATTATTGATCCAAATATTAAATTAAACGAAAAATGAAAAGGGGTACACATATATAAACATAAAATAACGAATGAAAATGGAATAAATTGGACAAAAATCAGAATTCAAATGACGATACATTAATTGGTTGTGGGTTTTCCTTCTACACACATTTTATACGTATGAGAAAAATAACACTGATGACCGTCATTAAAATCAAGAAATGTGACAAAAAAAATGATAATAAATTATATAACAAAATGATGGAAACATACTCATATCAGTAATATGGTATACAATTGGTGGAATACAATTTTTTATACCATTTTCAAATGAAACAAATGAAATGACGAAAAAAATTTTAAAAATAAAACATGCGACTTAACTGGATAATATAATATTTTGAGGAAGATGCAACAAATGCAATGGTTTTCAATATAATATTATACTGACACTATATTACTACTGGGCTACCTAAAACATTTTTTGACTGGATTTATAATAATATGTTTCATATACATACATACATATATATATTTTCAAATATTTCATTATTATTTGAATCAATTTTTTTCAATGATGACTACATATAACTCCACGTTCTCTCATGAAAAGGAGAAGAAAAGATTATTGAAAGAACATAAATGAAAGAATTTATGCCCGCTCTGATAGTATCTCGGAACATCAATTATCTCAGTGTAATATATTTTCTTGTGACATTCATCAATTGAATGGAATTTTTACCGCGTGACACCTCACACTATTACAATTACAATAATTGAGTGGTAATAATATAATTGAATACTGTAAGTAATTTAATTTGTCCTCGATGAGAATATGGCATTTGATAATCTGGGCCAATGATTCATCAGTTTTCATCGCTTAATCTGATGAATTGAATCACAAAATGTAATTATTTGTCCCAATAATACTTTTTATCATTATAACTAACCAAAAGGGCAAGAGTATGCGTGTCACGTGTCAAAGATCTGCTCTAAATGCAGCTAGATATATTTATTTTGTCATCATTTCTTGTTTTTCACTTCATTCAATAAACTTTTCGTATCAAATAGATAAATAAAAAAAGGTAACAAAATATGGAGGAGAAGAGCACTAAAAAATATAAACGGTGGAGAGTCACATCGATGATTTGCAACATGATTTTTTTTTCTTATGATATTATTGAAACATAAATGACTGTAGCAAATTCTAATAAATGTCAGTACAAATTGATTAATGATAAAAATGATGAAAAAAAGAAAAAAAGAAATAAATGAATAATTAAATGAAACGATGTAAAGCATAAAAATTGCACCAATAAAAAAACAAAAAAAAATAAATGTTGGCGACTCGTATTTTTGGCAATACCGATGGAAAAAAAGAAAAATTAAAAATCGAATAGTTACGTATATTATAATAGTTATATTATAATAGCCAATGATGAAAAATATAATAATAAATTTATTTCAATATTTTTCCGACGACTGAAAGTTAAAAATAATAAATTAATTATAATGATAATAATTATCTCATATGGCATACATACGTAATTCGTAGAACGAATTTTCATTATTGCTTCTTATGCTATACTAGAAGAAAAAATAATGTATTATAGATATTGTCAATCAATAAATTCAAACACTTTAAACTTTAATACATAACTTGATTTTCACTGTTTATCAAGCTTTACGAGTACATCAAGCAAAGTTATATTGTCGAATTATTCACTCTCCAAATAAGTTAGAACCTTTTATAACCTGATTTCGGATTTCAATTGGTAGCAACAATAAATGTATGGTTAATTGAAAATAATTCATTGTATCTTTACTAATGAACGTTTAAAAATGTATACACGTTCCTGTAATACTAACATCAACCGATAATACAGTCTTGTATCAATACCATCTGTAGAGAAAGAGTGTGCCTGTATTATCATTTGGTGTTATAGTAACAGTTCATTCGAGATTTTCACCTCATCCCGATGAATTGAACAATTCTCTATCCATAATGGTGAAATTCAGAGAGAAAAATACGCATTTTTTATTGTCTTTCATTAGTATTGCTAAACAATTTATGTCACAAAAGATTTTTACTCGGTCAATACATGATCTGCACGAGAATTCCAGAATCGCATGCACCAATCAGGTTTCAGGTTCACTGCATCTGCGTGTCCGTATTTTTATTTACCGTCTAGTGCACATGCGCACAATCTCCATCATAGCCAACAACGTTTAACGGACACAGAACGACCACAACGACGAGCAATACCACGCAGACGACGTGCCTCTCTCGTGTGCTTTCGGTTTACTCGTTCAACGCCAATTCAGCATCGTTGTTCATTCTGTTTTGTGTCAGTGAAATCTATTCTCGACAAATCTACTTGAAAAGGTAAAATTTTTGCAATACTTAACCTCAAAAATGTTTCTATTTTGTTCGCGTGTGTTATCGCATCATTTTAATAAATAAATCAAATTTGATGTCGGCGTTATTTGCAAGTTATTTGATGATTTTATAACATAGCGTCTCCCACGCATTGAAAAATAGTACATGTACGCTGTCCGCCATTTTGTGCGTTTACTTGCTTTTGGAGGGAAATAATACACGAAAATGGAATACGCATTCAGAGGAGATTTGATATGTAGAATTCAGTTGCCAATATGAAAAATGAGATGCACTTTCTAGTGCAATTGCATTTTCTCTTTCATTCAATCATTAATTTCGATATATGATTTTAATTAATAATCAACTGAAATGAAAAACAAATTGAACATCGCTTAATTTGTTTACGCCATTGTTCTCATGGTAATGAGAGCGTGCACATTGACATTAATTTCTATTTTATTGAGATACGTGGTATTTTATTATTATGATTGGTCAATAATAAAAATATTATTAATTTACTTACAGAAATGGCACGTACTAAGCAAACAGCCCGTAAATCTACTGGAGGAAAAGCTCCACGTAAACAGCTAGCGACAAAGGCCGCTCGTAAGAGTGCACCTTCAACTGGTGGTGTTAAGAAACCTCATCGTTACAGGTAAATATTTCTTCATAGCATTGATGTAATTGAAATTTAATGTAAAAAATCGTTTAGGAAATTCATAGTACTGATAATCATATTTATTGAACGTTTTTGCGTTTGATTCCAGGCCAGGTACTGTTGCCCTTCGTGAGATCAGGAGATACCAAAAATCTACTGAATTGCTGATCCGTAAATTACCGTTCCAACGTTTGGTGCGTGAAATTGCTCAGGATTTCAAGACAGATTTGCGTTTCCAAAGTGCCGCTATCGGTGCTCTACAAGAAGCTTCTGAAGCCTATCTCGTTGGTTTGTTTGAAGACACAAATTTGTGTGCTATCCACGCCAAACGTGTAACCATTATGCCGAAAGATATCCAACTCGCTCGACGAATTCGTGGTGAACGCGCTTAAGGTGTAGTAATAGTAATAATACTGAAACGAAAGAAAGAAAAAATTACGCGTCACAATCTTCAACATTTTCCATGTCACCATCGTAATTGCCCTTATGTTGAACAAGAAGGAAACAACAGATTATACGTTCGAGGTGTTTTATCATTCTTTTTTTTTTCACCCAGTTTTTTTCTATTATTTTCTGTTGAATTATTTTTTATCAAACTTGCAAACAGTCGTGTCACTGCCAAGCACATTTGACCATTAGATTGGATGGTATAAGAAGAACAAATGAATACTGAGAATTACAATACTCCTTATTCAAATTGACGCAAACGATTGTTGACCGAATGCGTTTATTTCAATAAGAGGATTTGTGTTGTTTTCGTGTTCTTTTTTTTTTCTTTCCATTTATTTCTATGTCAAGAAAGAGTAGAAAATGTATGTGTGTAGGAAAGAAAGAAAAAGAACAAGAGATAGGAAAAATGAGTGATGTTATGAACTCAAGACATGCGGGGTATAAATGAGGAGAAATTTAACACACAATAAAAGTAAAAAAATATTGTGCATGTGCCAGACAGTCATGACGTTGCTTCACAAAATTGCAGTGCAAGAGTTATATTGTTTTGTCGCGTATATCTTCATAACATGGATCGATCTTTCATTACATTCACATTCGCTGTCGAAATTTTATATTTTCAAGTATTATGTACTCTCATAATATATATTTTTGTTCCAATGACAGAAATATTCATGCTTTTGTATTGCAATGTCATCTCTGTTGGCATTGAAGAATCGTTTTGGAATGGAACAATTAGAAAGAAAAAAAAAATGAAGCGGGAATGAAAAAAAATCTGGTCCAAAAAGGATTCTCATGTACAAATAGAGGATATACTTACTTAATAATATGTAATTTTTTTAGGGAAAATAGGAATTAGGATTATTGATATGTATTACATAACCCAACTGAATATCATCCAGATTACACATATGTGTTATTATTATTCCACATATATGAAAGAAAAACTACAATATAGTTGTTTTTAATTTTATGATTTACTCGTTGCGGCAGCTAGAAACGCGGAGAAAGTCAGGACTCGAATAAACATGTGTATTAGAAGAAAAAGTACGTGAAATGGACAAAATTATTAACTTTGAATCCATAAAGATTTTTTGTTATAAAAGGATCTCGTCGATCAATATCAAAAGATTTCGATTGTCTAAATGTAAAAGAAGAAAATTCGTAAGCGTTTAACTGCTCGTCCCGAGTATCCACTGTTTTTGTTTATTCGTCCATTTAAAAAAAAATCATAGCTTAGAGAACTAGTAATATTTACCTGATTATATTGAAACCGAAAAGTTGAATAAAACCATCAGATAAATTAATGTAGTGATTGTCATTAGAATTGGATTTGATTTTTTTGCATATATTCATAAATATTGTATTACTTGAATAATCGTTAAATATATATAATGATAAATACAACAATTAAATGTAGAACAAACTTTCAATATATCAACCGTGTACATTAAACAAACAGAAAAAAAACAATGCTCTGATTATTCAATCATTATTTATTTCCTCAAAACAAAATGAAAGTTCTCATATTAATGTTCATGTGATAACGATTAGATTGGTCTCAGGTTCCATACGTATATATATATATATATATATATATATATATATACTGGGGACAGTCATGAAGCTATAACCTAAAATCATCATTTGTCATGAAATCATAGGAATGGATGATGATACAGCCGTAATTATCGACATGACTCACCAATTTCTGAAAAAAAAAATCGATGAATTCTCAATATGCTAACATCGAAGATATGCCACCATTACAAATTCCGCTGTATCAGGATTTTTACTTTTAATAATAGCAATAAAAGTTTATTAACATAATAACGTTGAGAAACAATGGACATGGCCCGTATATCACTCCTCATACTTCCAAGTAATATAAGAAAAAATTTTGCAATCGCCTATGAAGGTAATTTCGCTGCCTAATAAATAAGGAGAGTAAATTGCCAAGCTTCGAATGAAAAAAAAAAGACAAAGGATGCAGTCCTGATGTCCAGGCGATGGAAACAGTGGAAAATGAGTGGAAGCAGAGTCCACAAAGTTTGCGCTTTGAGGTAGTCTACTGATTAATGTAAAGGTATACAATGATGTCATAACTAATCTTTCATCAATTTCATAATCATAAGCGTATAACAAATGAGTGACGCTCTTAATTTATAGATCATATCAAGATTCATAAATTTGGATCGCGTTATCTGATCTGACTGACTGATAAAACCCAACTATTTTCTACTCTTCGATATCATAATTATTTTGAAACGAAAATTCTATGAATTTTCTTTTAAATTGGGAGCTTGCAAATAATATAGCATCAAGTTTAAAACCCAAATATTTCTTTTAGTACATAAATATTTGGAAACGCAATTTCCATTCGATTTTTCTCTTGAAAATCGTCACAACGACCTACTTTCTAATTCTAATCTCTATGTGAATGACTCCAGTACTTAACATCCAAACTTGAAATCAATTCCTAATCATTTGGTGATAACATCTCCTCAATTAAGGCTGTTTCAACGAGACGTCAAACTTTAAGATTCTCAATCATAGCTTAAAGATTTGTTCCAAAAGTATAATTACAAATAATATGAGTCATCGATTTTCAGGGAACAAAGTGTAGAGACTCTTATTGGAGAAGGAAAAAAATAACATAAATTCACAAAAGAATTTACAGTCATTCATTTGACTCATTTCTTATCAATTTTTATAATCTCATAACCTCAAAAAATCAACATTTTATGATCATTGAATCAATAATAATAATCTTTATAATTTTCTACAAATTCCAATCACCAATTTTCGAGCATATCCGATTGAGAAATTTCATTGTACTGGACGTGAAAGAATTACATAAAATGTAAAAATTTGGAGATATTTCTACATATCCTCTGCTCATTCTTATCAATTCTGGTAATTGCTCATCCTATTCTTTTATACAAAATCTCTATATGAGGATCAATATCAAAAAATTTTCGACATATCAACGACATATTCTAAAAATTCCATATTCTCCATCCAATCTCATTCAGAGGTAGCAGCCAATGCTGAGGAATCTAAGAAATGCCAGAAAAAAAATTCGCATTTGTTTGGTTGAGATGGCAGAAATCAATTGGGAAAAGAACAGAAAGAAACAAACAAACAAGGAAAAGCAGCGAAGCGTATCAACTTCCACATAAAACGTTTCACATCGAGTCTGAAACGTCCGCTCTTCCATCTAATTGCATTTACTCAATCAACAATTTCATTTCAAAATCGTCTTTTTCACTCCATTCCATTTCCCCTCAATGGTTGCATTGAATTGACAGGGTGATGGAGGAGGTGGGGTGGGGTGGTGAGTCGCAACAGTGACACAGAGAGTTGGGCATAAATTAATATCAGGCATATAAAAACGGGCGCCGCTGTGTATTCTGTGTGTGCTGTGTGTATGGTACATGGTACTCTCTTTCTCGTTCTCTCACTTAATTTTTCCTCTATTATTTATCATTCTGTCTTGTTCTGATGTGATAGCACAGGCTTAAACAGAAAGAACGACGTGAACTTAGCGCGTCTCAGGACTTCAACCAATGGTGTGACACATCTCACGGGTAGTTGACGATTGGCGGGTGATGATTGGCCGAAATACCGACCGCGGGCTTACGTGCACCTCGCGATTCAATTCCTAGGGGGTAGGGACAAGGGAGGCCGTGTGGTGTATGTGTGCGAGAGAGAATCGGCCTCGGGAAGAGCGTCGTCCACTGCCAGTGAAGTACAAGGAAACCAGTAGTACTACTACTAGCTCTCAAATATATATATTAAATATATTCGTCATATTTGTTGTGTTCATATAGAAAAAATAAAAGGTGAGGTGTCTTTAAACATTTATATTATTAATCCGCTTGTTATTCTGTTAATATTCATTGACGTTACGGTATTTCATAGATAATTCAAGTTGAGAAAATTTTGGAAAAATTTCAATGTATATTGTTCTCTTGTGTTTCACCGTATATAATGGCTATGCCACCATTTTGTAATTGACGTTTGGAGGGAAGCCGTTTTACTGCACACACACCTTCTTTTTTTCTTTCAACTTCATCAACTTTTTAAAATGTTTGTCACGTGAAATTTACAATGAGAAATAACGTCTCTATGTTATTTTGTTGAAATTATTGATTTTCCATTGTATTATATTTGGGGGTTACGTTGGGTTTAATGTGTAAATGGTAATGTGCAAATATTCATAGAGCCATTCATTTGGCCGCACGGAAACATCTTGGGAGATGGGAGATCGCATTGTTTTTTTTCGTTTCATACGCAGACACTATATATCTATATGCATATATACATGAGAAGAGACAGGACGATGGACGAGAGTTGGTTCATTGCGCAACTCGAGTTGCTCGTGTGCTATCCCTACTACTATTCGTTGTCATCCTGTCTCTTTCTATTGTCTCCCACTATTTACACGGGTGCGCATAGCAGTTGAATTTTCATCGTTTTCTGCGCATCTCTGCCATCTCTCTCTATGTCCCCCACCACATTTTTTTTTCATTCATTTACATTAGTTCAGTCACATACAATGGTCTTACTCTAATTACCGCGGAAATAGAGGTGTATGATTGAATATTGTATATTTAAATGATGAAATATACGAATTGAATTACGACACGATGAGACTACAGCTAGAGAGTATCTAGTATATTTTTTCTTCATTTTCATTCGGTATAATGAGAATTCCAGTTCGATTTATTTGATTTGAAATAGGAACTTGTATTGTGTCGGTTTTCTGAATCTCGTTTCTTACATTTGTTTCCCGTTTTTCCAGGTTGAATAAAAGATGGCACGTACTAAGCAGACTGCACGTAAATCTACTGGAGGAAAAGCTCCACGTAAACAGCTAGCGACGAAGGCAGCTCGTAAGAGTGCACCTTCAACTGGTGGTGTAAAGAAACCACATCGTTACCGGTGAATGAATGTTTTTGTTTAAGTTATGCGATTTTGATTTGAAAGCAAAGTTTCGGAATGATGACGTGGAAAATTTCACTTTCTTGTGTAATGTTCTGCTATGAAATGTTTGAAAATTGAAAAATTAATGGGGACACAAACATTCTGTTATTTTCTGGGCAGTGTTTTGATTCATTATTATCTTTAAAATTGTTTGGAATTGTTTTTGAATTAATTTCTCTCTATCAAATGACGAAATTTTTGTATGTTTATCCATTTCTTCACTGTGAATTAAAAAGCTTCGGTATAGAGTTCATTTCTGCCTGTATATTTCCGATACTTTGCATTCCCAGTAATAATCTCGTAGACACATAGATTTCACATAAACTTTTTTGCTAATATCTCGTCTTGTTCATATTTTCAGACCAGGTACTGTCGCCCTTCGTGAAATCAGAAGATATCAAAAATCTACTGAACTGTTGATCCGTAAGTTGCCATTCCAACGTTTGGTTCGTGAAATTGCTCAAGATTTCAAGACAGATCTGCGTTTCCAAAGTGCTGCTATTGGCGCACTCCAAGAAGCATCCGAAGCTTATCTCGTGGGTTTGTTCGAAGACACAAATTTGTGTGCCATTCATGCAAAACGCGTAACTATTATGCCGAAAGATATCCAACTTGCTCGACGAATTCGCGGAGAACGCGCTTAAATCTTCATCATACATGTCTATCTAATCGTCATAACACAACACACACGCGTTTATCAAATATCATTAATACTGTACTGTTAATTATAATTTTCCGTAGAAAAGGAAGAAAAAAAAGGAAAAGAATGGATGAATGATATTCATATCAAAAAATCATCGAAACATCCTGCTTTTTTTTCTTTCCTTCTTTTTCTCTGTAGCGCTCCAGTTTACATATTACATATATATATATATATAATAACGCCATCTGTCATTCTTTTCGAATAAAACGATTTTGAGTACCCGTGAAAATTCATTTAGAGTTTATATACAAAGAAAAAATAATAATTCAAGTCATATCGAAACTAATTAGTGAAATCAAAGTAGTCATTTATAAACAGAATAGAGAAGTAACAAAGAAAAATATTTAATTATCGAGTGAAAACAAAGGAAATTACTTTCAATTCGTCACAAAAAAATGAAGGTCATAATTTCGATGAGTATAATAAATTAGTAGTGATTAATTGACATGAAGTAGACTTGGAAGAGTGATTAGATCACATTCAATTTCTACTTGTGTTATCCATATTGCTACTAATTCGGAAAAAGGGAAAATTTGTCATTTAGTTGTGATTTATGTGTCATCGTCATCAATATCATCAGTATAACTACGAATATTATAGATATGCACACTTTAGTTGTGTGTGCATTAATTAATTACGATTAAGAAGAGAAAATTTTCTATAGCGATGTGGTTGAACAAAGAACCTGTAATTGGAATTTAGAATTCAGTAGAACTTGTTCTAATTATCAATTATATTTTGTTTCCTACCCTCTGCCTATTTTTGATTACAATAATGGATACTTTCATTATACTTAAATCATTCTGCGGTTGTAGCGTCGCATATTCATTATAAAACCATTGTCGAGTAAAGTTTCATAAATAAAAAAAATAATTGAATTCTAATGAACGCATTTCGTCTCTTTATTTATCATTGGATATGTTATTATTAAAAATTATTTGAAAAGGCGGGACAAGGTCAATTAATTAATGATTACAATTATTATGTTGACGTCATGTGTTTATTCAAGATATATATATATTATAAGCAAGTATTTACTGATAGTATAATTTATAAGTTGAAAGATTTTCTTTTCCTTTTGTTTTGTAGGTTAATTATTACAAAACCCATATTGTGAGTTGATCAATATTGCGTATGGTTCCTCTTGCACACAATACTTTTCATCCAACCTTTTCTATAAAGACGAGATCAATAGAATATTTTTTATTTGCTAATTGTTTTCTTTTTTCATCCTTTATCGGTTTCCAATTCAATTATGATTCATCGAGTAAATAATGCATGATAGTGAGTAAAACAATCTATATATGAATTTAGATTCAGTAATGATGAAACTCCACACATCAATAGCCAGTTTATAAAATAAATGAGTCATTTCAAAAACATTTAAAAGTCTACTGTTAAATAAGTTATCTACTTTGCTTATTTTTCTTTAGTCATTGAATTTAATCGATTTTATTTCATCCTAATCTGGTAGATCATCATTATCATTCACAACTTTAATACCATATAAATATAAAGAATTACCAGCGCTATACTAGTATAAATTCACTATGATGATAAATTTGTAGACCGATCAACGCTTCAAATTCCACATCATTTATAAAGATATTATATATAAATAAATATTACGTTGCATAGCTTTTCAATTTTTACTTCAATATCCAGAATAGAATTCTCACAAGTGTTAATAGCATCAGATGAAAAGTTACATTCGTTTATCAAATTTTATTTATTAACAGTTTAATTTTGGGCCATTATCATTGCGTTTTTGTTCCGCTCTTTATGTTATTTAATTTTCGGCTAAATTTTTATTCAGTTGACATATAAAGAATGAATATCTACAATTATTTTACTGCAGTTTTGTTTTCTACATGAGCAACACGTTTACCTTTATCATACATATCGCAAATGTAAATGAATAAATATATATTTACAACATTTGTACGACCTTCAGCCAAACATCGGTTACAAGTTCGTTTCTGTATTTAATTATTGAATTGTTAATTTTGCATACTCATCTCCGAGCGTAAAGATATATTCGGAATAAAAAGCAATTGAAAATATTCTATTGAAGGGTGTTTTGAAGATTATATGTTGGTTCTATAATTATTCTGCTGATACCAGTTATCAATATTTCGATAGTCAAATGTGATTGTTGTTGCCTAAGGCGAGGCCACGCACCTGACGTCTTATCGTCGTCGTCCTGATGAAACAGATTGAAAAAATGTTTGTTTTCTTTTTGACACGTTATTAATTCAGTAACATTTCATTAAATTTATATTTTTTTTTTCCCTGAACACAGAGATTATTATCAAAACTACAAGTGCATAGATGTACGAAAAAATACAACAAAATATAGATGAATGGGATGCCTAGTCTAATACAATCAACATGCTTGATTAATTACAGTCATTTATTTTCGAATGAACACAAATGTAAGTCTTATTCGCCCAAGGGATGATTCGAATTTTTTTTTGATTAATTATGAAGACACAAATCCACATTTCATGTAAATAGACGCACGATTACATTATTGTTTTTTATTTTGACAATTTCTTTCTTTACAGTTATTTGATCGATATCGTGACGATTAGATATATAAAAAAATAAGAGTTAGGGCAATTAAAAAAACCATACTCGATTTAATGTAATAAATAATGATTCAAAATTGTTCAAAAAATTACTCTGATTATTGATAATATGTGAGTTTCAACAATTTGCGATATGACAACAAGAAATAGTTATTGAACAGAGTGAAGACACAATCAATTTTCTTATGTATCGAAGGGAAAGTTTGAGGGAATAGAAAACTAAATAGCTGAGCGTACTATAACCGACAGATGTCGAGACTGAAAATTGATACATTTGCAACATGAAAATTTGGAATATATACCAATTGATTTGAATTACTGAGAATGTTCTAAGATGAGAAATAATTCGCGTGAAAATCTAAAAATTTTGAATTAGAAAAAAGGAAATAAGAAAATTTCTCATTCATATATAAAATAAAATTAAATATGAAATTAAATCATAATTACTAACAATTGAGCATTACAATCTATAAAAATAATAAATAGTATATAATATGTATATATGTAAATATCTAAATTATTACATAGAAAATAATTTATAACTCCTGTCGTATTGAGTAAAAAAGAGAAAAAATGCTTTCACATTTCTCATCAGCAATCACATACATTCGTCATTTTTCTCATTTTTCATGTCAGGCACATTTCATTTATATTAGCTTCAACTAAGTAAGAAAGAAAATATGCATCAGCATATATTGGCAATGTGATGAGAAAAATAATTAATGAGAGATTAAAAAAATTCTACGCATTGCACAAGCAACATAACAAAATAGTGATTGCCATTGTGCAAGTGGGAGAGCATTTAATTTCCTTCTCCTTCGTGATATCTTTTCAGGGAGGAGACAGACAATCATTGTGAAGAGCTGAAGAGCTACGTGAGTACCACAGAAATTACAGATGATTGATAACTTAATTACTAGAGTGTGGAAGCACAATGAGCTGTGTAGATTTATTAAGTACATGTGGCTGATATCCTGTACCATCAATGGATTACTGTAATCTATCTTTCTTTCGTTATCTAACGTAGGCTTGCTATCATCATTCCAATTCCTCCGATTCATTAAGTGCAGGATAACGCCATACACATCATTAAAGACAACATGACGAGATGTTATGATAATGTGAATGAAACAAATATAAATGATAACAACAACAGCACAGCCTTATTCATGAATTAAATTTGAACTGTGTCGTTACCTGTATAAATCCCTCATTGCTTGATCCTCCCGTGATGTATTTCGACACGTGTTGAGTTTGTTCTCCATCGCCTGATTTAGAAAAAAATGGGAGAAGAAGAAACAAAAATTATTAGTATTGAGTATATGAGAGATTCTTCGATTGATACATGCAATAGTGATTGTTAAATCCTAAGTGCATAATTTGGAAAGAGAAGCGTTACACATGCATCAAATTTCATTTGTAAAAACAAAAATGGGTACATTTTTTATTTTTTTCGTCGTGTCATTAGTTGTCTGGCTCTTCATCACGTAGTGATGGGGGAAAGTATTCGATTCGACAGAAATCTGTTTTTGGGCTTCGCCATAATTATGAATTCATTAATGCTCCAGAATAACTCCGATCAATGTATCTTCTAATTCTTGAGAAACTCATACTAATTTTTCCCTAATAATGTGAAACACATTCGAATAAATAAATGAATATAAACATGATGCATATCATATTGCAGCAAACAGAACGCTTTCTTTCAGCGTTTATAATACAAGTAGAATATTCGAACACTAGCGTGATGAAAAGTACCAGGAGTACGCCGGTCAGAATTATGGTGATCACTTTTGTTCTCAAATAATAAAAGCGTATAGTTGTGTGCAATTAAGAAAAACTCAATAAAAACGTAAGACCTGCGATTTAATTAAGACGATAATTGTTTTTGTATCGTGAAAAGAGAAATATTTGTAGAGTGTCGGTGGTAGGTAGACACATATTCATTCCATCAGCATTTGGTTGATTTTGGCTGTTGGCTAATGCATTGTATTGGTGCTTTCATCATTGTGTTTGATTCCAGAGTGTCAGGACTATTTCCATTTGGACAAGAACACTTCACTCTCCTACAGTCCATGCAGACCCACTTGTCGAGCTATATACCAAAACACCAGTTCTACGTCTACATCACCGCTAATTCGCGCAATTCATTTGCCAATTTCTTTGACGGGTAAATATTTCTTTTATGTAGTGTTGAAAAAGAAAAAAAATTGTGTTTTCTGATATAAGTGAAAAAGATTCATGCTAAGAAGCTGGGCAAATTATTCAACACTACTACGTGCAGTTTGTACAATTATTTATCAACAAAATTTTCAATAATAACTTGTAGATTCTTTTTTTTTTCGGGTTTTGATTCAGAATTTTAGACTCACCCCCACTCGTCTCATCAGGTCGCCAATCAAATTTATTGCTTGTATCCTCGAAGACGGTGGCATTGGCATGTTCATGTTATTATTGTTGTTGTTGATTACACCGCCATTTCCCACTGAATGACAAGGAACAAACATTAACGAGAAGTCAAAGATAGAGTTAATTAATTTCATTCGATTAATATTTATATCATGATGAGAGCATACAATTATAGACCGAATTTATAATAAAAAAAATAAAAAAAAAAACAATTCAAATAATTTAAAATAAGTGATTTTTTTATTAAGCTTTGTGACAATATTTATTTACAGTGGAGGAAAATTTATTTGCATGTGTTATGTCGTGTTTGCAAACATGAAATCGAATGCCGAATGTGAGAATCAGAGATAGTTATAATTAACAACTTTGTGATAATCACAAACTCAACTCAAGGAAAAGTAGTATTAAAATTATAAAATAAAAGACATTTGTTATAGATTATTCTCCTTTTTTTCCATAGCTTTCTACCAAAGTTTTCGACAAGAAAAAATATAAATAAATAAATAGAACTCATGTAGAGTATTAAAACGTAAAGTATAAACGAGGATAAAAAGCATATTTGTGCAAGTGCGTATCAAAGGTGATTAATAATATTAAATCAATGAGAAATTTATCTTTTTGTGTTGCTGTTAGATTGGAAAGGGAATAATATATTAATCTTAAGAAAATTTAACAGAAATAAAATGTAATCTAATTACTTTCTTTTCGAAAATGTGAGTATTTTTTTTGTTTTACGAAGTGCATTGTGCAGCTTACGTTTTAATGCTGGCGGTGGTGGATGAACTGTTGATGATATTGTTTGTGATGGTGTGATAACAGATTGGGTATTCGTTTCCAATTCAACTTGTAACTTATTGCTGTCCATCAGAGCACGAACTTTATCTGCCGATTTGTCATTGTCAGTAAAGTGTCGCTTCAAATGCTTTATTTCTTGTTTGAGATCTGTATATTCATAAACAGAAAAGATATAATGGAAGATAAACGGTTAAATTCACATTTATATTCATTGAATTATGTTAATCAAACAGTATTATCGAGTGAATGAATTTGCGTTACTCATACCTCTATTTTCATCCATCAATCTTTGCGCTAAAACCTTAAGACTTTCCTTTTCATCAAGTTCGGATTCCAGCAATGCATTTTTTTCTATTGCTGAATTGAATTTAGCTTCAATTTCTTCCTCTGTTGCCAGATTTATTCTAGAAACATGAATAGACATTATTGATGAGATGAAAACTTTGGTATTGGGCATTGATAATCATTACGAGTTAACTTTGATAGAGATTACGAACCTATGAGCTCTCTCCAAATCATCATTTTTCTGTTCCAATTCACGAATGTATTTTATTAATTGATCATGTTGAGATTCGAGTTCAGAAGCACGAGCTTGAAAAACCGAACAATCTGCCGTTTGTTGATCCAATCTCGATCGCAATTGTTCAACTTCAGTTGCGAGCCTAGAATTCCTTTGCCTCAATTCTCGGTTCGTTTTTTCTGACTGCTCCAAAGATGTTTCCAATTCTTTTTCCAACATCTGTGAACTTTCTTGAAATTCTTCGAGCTCATGCTCTACATCTTCTTTCCTGCAATGGAATAATTATAATCATAGCAATATAAAATCAACATCAATACTTTGGGCGTTGCATTCTAAATATTCTCAATGAAGTACCTCTGATACATTTGTTGCGCCAAATCCATCCAATATTGAATCTCATCATCTTTAGATGTGAATTCAGGAATATCGATCTCCATCATGTTTATTAGTTTTATTACACCGAATAATTTTCTGTCAAAAGTGATTAAATTTATCGAGTCCAATTCCAATAAAAGATCAATCCAAATCTTTGTATTCGGATTCAATTCATAATACTCTGTTTAATCAACCGCACATTTTCTGCAAGAAAAAATTCATTTTCCTATAAAGTAAACTCGATGTGCGTATGTCAAGTCTTGGATGAAATAACAGCGATAAAAAGCACAGACTAGAAAAAATCGAGGATAAATGTGATAACCACAAAACAGAACTTAATTCAATTGAGTGACATAAATTTCCTCACATTTAAATGACCTCCGACAATTGCTATTGAAAAAAAGCAACGCAGTTACATATACGTATATGTTTGTAAAATATAAATAAATCAAACAACGAAAAAGTGTTGTTTATCATGTCTGTATACATAAATAAAAGTCCATTAATCAATCCGATTCGTCAAGTGTGTTGGAATATCTTTTATATCTCTTGTCTTCCTCGTTACTTTATGTCTATTTTTTTTCCGTCTCGATAATTTTTTTCGAGTGCAATGATATTGCGCAAAGATATTTCAGTGCACTTGAAAGCTTCACATTCACATTGTGCAATGGTATTAGTAGGACATATTACATTCGTAACGCATGTACATGAGGAATTGTGAACCTTCCGTGAAAACAAAACCAAATTTGTGAGTCACCGTCATTTAATGATAATGATGATGATTAACAGCCAACAGATTCGCGTCACACATATTGAATCACGTGACTTATAATAATCATTATGATACAACGTAAACTTCAGATTGTTCGTAGTATCAGATATTCTATATATCTGTATTACATTATTATTATTATGCACTCTAATACGAATCAATTGTTGAACATAACCACAATAACCTCAAATTCATCTTAATAATATCAATTGGCGAATAATATTAACTTACGGTATAAAACGTACTAATTCACATTGATGACAAGATGGCGGGCATGAAAACCACTTTCATCAATTCGATTGTGCAAAGTGTGTTTGTGTATATATTTGCGTATGTGTGAGGCAATGAGTGAATGAGAATATTGAATCGAGACATTAATAATCGAGTTTTCAAATAATCGAAAAAAAAAATCGTAAATTTCCAAGTTTGCGATGTACATCGATTCGATACTTGATATGACGCGGCAAAATTTGAATTCGGTGAGGGTACTGTCTCATATTGAGTTATTATTACCATAATTATAGGATATTCCTTGACTGAATAATCAATTAATCGAACTTTTGGACCTTGACCCTTCTAGTATTGATGGGTAATGTAAGCCTTTCATTTTATCTATACATTTCGACATAATATTCTTGTGAGTACACGTTTGTATTGATACATGTATCAAAGAATACTGTCCCATAGAAGCTTATTCGTCCATTTTTCGCGTCCCACGAAAACCGTAGTGCCTACCCTGAAAATCAGAGAGCGACACTTGTTC